>CAXDID010000722.1:0-271391 GCA_963988835.1 Hexamita inflata
TACAGAGCAACAAGCTGGAAATCACAGACTGTTATTCGCCAAAAACAAACATCGTCCTCGTCACCCTGAACGGGCAGAGAGGCTTCGAAATCACGCTGGACCCAACCGGAAAGCGCGAGTGCAGCCAGCTTCCTCGCGGCATCAACGTGACCGTGTACGCGACCGCCCTGGTGGACGGCTCCAACAACTTCATCCCGAACTCGCAGATAATTTACGACTTCAACTACGAGAAAACGGTGGGAATCAAGGTCGACTGCGTCCAATGCGTCAGCGACACCTATCTGACTTCCGACCAGGTCATCATCACGATGGAGTCCGCGATCCACTTCACCAGAGTCGTGATGGGCGCCGTCCAGACCGAGAAAGGCCAGCAGATCGACTGCTTCAAAAACGTGGTCGTGGTGATGGACAAAGACATCATCGTCCTCAGAACAGAGCTGACCGGAAACTGCCCGCAGCTGGTCTCTCCCACGCAGCCTGCGAACCTGCGGAACGTGCTCTCCGCCGATTTCTACATCGCCTACGACAACGGCGACATCGACCGCTACGAGAAGATTCAGGTGGGCACCCAGGTTTTATTGTCGCCCTCGCCTCCGAGCGCTTCTTCTCAGACCAACTACACGATTTCAATCCCGGCGGTCGGGGTAAAGGCCACGCAGTCCTGGGTGCTCTTCGTCCAGATGCAGCTGTACTTCGACAGCGCGGCCGTTCCGATCCACGCGACGGTCCAGTCTTCGTATCTTACTTCTTTGATATTTCCAGGCGGGTTCGACGGCGTCCAGTCCACTGTCCAGAGCTCGTCCATCCACATAGACATCAAAGTGAACGACACGGTTATATCAGTTCCGGGCTTCACGGGCAAGTTGTCCGACTATTACAACAGCCAGATATTCGACGTGTTACAGCCGGACAAGTGCGTGATCATGCTGGTCGGCTTCGCCACGAACATCCCCCAGTCTTACTTGCTCAACAAGCCGTTCGCCCAGAAGTCCACGGTCGAGCCTCTGCGCGACAAAATGATGACCTTCACGATCAACGTGGACAAGGTCCAGTACAAGTCCGAGCACGCGTACATCACCTGCGAGATGACGACGAACGCGAGCGAGTGCGAAGCCAATCTGGCCAGGCTGCTCACCATCAACAACCCGAACTTCATCGTCCTCTACCAGATGCTCTACTACAAGAACAACCAGCAGTACACCTCCATCGCAGACTCGTGCTTCACGTCAGCCGACGCCCAGCTCACCGGACAAGACCTGGTGATAACGATGGTACAGAACACGAAGTCCAAAAACTGCGGCCTGAAAGCCCAAAAGACCAAAGTCGCGCTCAACCTAACCAACATCCGCGACGGCGCAGTCCAAACGACTGTCTGGGAGTTCCAAGGCGTCGACTTCACCTACTAGCTCAGCGTCAGGCTGAGTCCGACCCAGGTCCAGCAGCTCAAAGACTACACCGATCTCTCCGTTGACCAGAAACTGCTGGGCTTCGTGAGCCTCATCCAAAATGGAAACACGGACTCGGTCGGCCTCAGCACGATCTACAGCAGCAACCTGGAGATCTTCAGAGAGAAGGCCAAAAACTGTATCCTGGGCATCGGCGTCGCGTCTGTTGGAGTCTGCGTGCTCATGGTAGCGATTCCGATAGTATCCAAGAAGGTCAAGCCGATGCTGGACCAGAAGAAAAAGATACAGAAGAAGATCGAAATCGCGCACGACGACCTGTGAATTTCATTTGTGACTGAAATTTTAAGATGTTGCTATATTGTTGAAAATCGGTAGTATGACAAATAGACATTCAAGCTAATACTTTTCACATTTCTATTCGCTCCGAGCTTTCTATGAATAATTTGGTGCAGAACAGATTATTTGTTGCCAGACTAGAGACTCAATCATTGGATGGTGTTGTTTATTAAACATACAGCGGAATCCTCAAATTCCAGTTTCGGAAAAGACCACTCCAATTCATTTAGAACCAGATGTAGCCAAACGCTTGATTCTAGACCCGAACCTCGAACACCCTCCAAAAGTCCCAACAAGGGGGTGAAGGTGTTATGTGGCAGTGGGCTGGAGGCGAAACGGCTTCTCGAAGAAATAATCTAGGACTAGAAACGAAAATTAAGTTTGACCGACTCCAAATGGTTGTAGAACTAAAAATATTCATAGGCTCGCTAAGTTGCTGAGTGCAGTGGATGTTGTACAAAACGAGTGCCCGCCAAATAGCCGCTTCTCGCGTAGCCTCATTCGTGCAGACCAGGAATACGCCGCGCGCATATTTCGACGCCGGTGAGAGTCTGATATAGCAGTGATTCGTGCGTTTGTTCATATAATAATTGGCTTGCATCCAGAAGTCGCAATACTTTAGATTCATTCAGTTCTAGCAATCGGAAGTATTTCTATTCCCGAATTCCTAGCACAGCTCGGCGTTCTAAAATATCAATTTCCGTTAGACTAAAGCTAAAATACTTATAGAGAATATAATTTATTATTGAACGTAGAAGAACCATCATCAGATATTGGATGTTTTAACAACCGCAATTGGCCACACGGCTACACCACTAAATGCTGAGCGGACTATGGATTCCCACTCCAGACCACGAAGAACCGAATGTAACTCAACGCTTGACTCCAGACCAAAACACCAAAGCCCTTCAAAAGTCCCAACAAGGGGCTGAAAGAGTTTTGTAGCCGGTAGAAAGCGACGCCTAGCTTTCAGCTCAACGAAAGAGTGGTTCGATGGAACGCAGCTCTCTACAAGCAGTTAATGGGCTTGATAATTTCACTAGATTTAAATAAACAATGACGGTAAGCTGGGTAATAGCTCAATGGTATTTCAAGTTTTCATTCATTTAGACTTGTAATTCTTCTGTCATCTTCTGTGCAAAAGTGATTTGTATTCATTTAGCTTTAAGTGGGCCACTCTTAGTAGATAAGTTTTGAAATAAAAAGAATTTAAAGTATCTCGTGACAAACAATAACACAATTAAATACTAACGAGTGATTAGCTTAAATAATTATAATACTCAGTTGCCAGCTTTGTGGAGGAAAACGGCGATGGTTATGGCGACGGCGGCCGCCACGATCGAGGAGCACACGACGAACGGCACGAACACGGTTTGGTACTCGGCGACGACCGTGTTCAAGATGATGGACTCGTAGCTGGAGATGATGCCGAGCCCGATCGTGGCCGTTTTGAGGACCTTCTTCGTGTACTCCTGGTTCTCCCTGCACGTCGGCTTCACGTAGGTGGTGTCGTCTATGAACTGGTCGCACACGAAGCACACGCCCTGGTACAGCACCTTGTAGTCGATCGGGTAGTGGAACCGGTAGACTGACCTAATACAGAGCAACAAGCTGGAAATCACAGACTGCTATTCGCCTAAAACAAACATCGTCCTCGTTACCCTGAACGGACAGAGAGGCTTCGAAATCACGCTGGACCCAACTGGAAAGCGCGAGTGCAGCCAGCTTCCTCGCGGCATCAACGTGACTGTGTACGCGACCGCCCTGGTGGACGGCTCCAATAACTTCATCCCGAACTCGCAGATAATCTACGACTTCAACTACGAGAAAACTGTGGGGATCAAGGTCGACTGCATTTAGTGCGTCGGCGACACCTATCTGACTTCCGACCAGGTCATCATCACGATGGAGTCAGCGATCCACTTCACTCGAGTCGTGATGGGCGCCGTCCAGACCGAGAAAGGCCAGCAGATCGACTGCTTCAAAAATGTGGTCGTGGTGATGGACAAAGACATCATCGTCCTCAGAACAGAGCTGACCGGAAACTGCCCGCAGCTGGTCTCTCCCACGCAGCCTGCGAACCTGCGGAACGTGCTCTCCGCCGATTTCTATATCGCCTACGACAACGGCGACATCGACCGCTACGAGAAAATTCAGGTGGGCACCCAGGTTTTATTGTCGCCCTCGCCTCCAAGCGCGTCTTCTCAGACCAACTACACGATTTCAATTCCGGCGGTCGGGGTAAAGGCCACGCAGTCCTGGGTGCTCTTCGTCCAGATGCAGCTGTACTTCGACAGCGCGGCCGTTCCGATCCACGCGACGGTCCAGTCTTCATATCTTACTTCTTTGATATTTCCAGGCGGGTTCGAAGGCGTCCAGTCCACTGTCCAGAGCTCGTCCATCCACATAGACATCAAAGTGAACGACACGGTCATATCAGTTCCGGGCTTCACGGGAAAGCTGTCCGACTACTACAACAGCCAGATATTTGACGTGTTATAACCCGACAAGTGCGTGATCATGCTGGTCGGCTTTGCCACGAACATCCCCCAGTCATACTTGCTTAACAAGCCGTTTGCCCAGAAGTCCACGGTCGAGCCTCTGCGCGACAAAATGATGACCTTCACGATCAACGTGGACAAGGTCCAGTACAAGTCCGAACACGCTTACATCACCTGCGAGATGACGACGAACGCGAGCGAGTGCGAAGCCAATCTGGTCAGGCTGCTCACCATCAACAACCCGAACTTCATCGTCCTCTACCAGATGCTTTACTATAAGAACAACCAGCAGATCGCCGCCATCAGCCAGTACACCTCCATCGCAGACTCGTGCTTCACATCGGCCGACGCCCAGCTCACCGGACAAGACCTAGTGATAACGATGGTATAAAACACGAAGTCCAAAAACTGCGGCCTGAAAGCCCAAAAGACCAAAGTCGCTCTCAACCTAACCAACATCCGCGATGGCGCAGTCCAGACGTCTGTCTGGGAGTTCCAAGACGTCGAATTCGCCTACCAGCTCAGCGTCAGGCTGAGTTTGGTCCAGGTACAGCAGCTCAAAGACTACACCGATCTCTCCGTGGACCAGAAACTGCTGGGCTTCGTGAGCCTCATCCAAAACGGAAACACGGATTCGGTCGGCCTCAGCACGATCTACAGCAGCAACCTGGAGATCTTCAGAGAGAAGGCCAAAAACTGCATCTTGGGCATCGGCGTCGCGTCTGTTGGAGTCTGTGTGCTCATGATAACGGTTCCGATAATATCCAAGAAGATCAAGCCGATGCTGGACCAGAAGAAAAAGATACAGAAGAAGATCGAAATCGCGCACGACGACCTGTGAAGTTTCATTTGTGACTGAAATTTTAAGATGTTGCTACATTGTTCATAATCAGTAGTACGACAAATAGTTATTCAAGCTAATACTTTGTACATTTCTGTTCGTTCCAAGCTACCTGTGAATATTGTGTTCTAAATAAAGTATTTGTTGCCAGACAAGAGACTCAATCGTTGAAGGACGTTGTTTATCAAACATACAACGGCATCGTCAAATTCCAGTTTCAGAAAAGACCACTCCAATTCATTTAGAACCAGATGCAGCCAAATGCTTGATTCTAGATTTGAACCTCCAACGCCCTCCAAAAGTCCCAACAAGGGGGTGATGAAGTTTTGTAGCAGTGTGCTGGCGGCGAAACGGCTTTCTGAAGAAAAATTCCAGGACCAGAAACGAAAATTAAGTTCAGCCTGCTCCAAATGGTTGTAGAACTGGATATAGGCGTTGGCTCGCTAAGTCGCCGAGGGTAGTTGATGCTGTAAAAACTAGTGCAAGCCAAATAGCCGATTCTCGCGTAATCTCATTCGTACAGACTAGGAATACGCCGTGCGGGTATTTCGACGCCGGTGAGAGTCTGATATAACAGTGATTCGTGTGTATGTTCATATAATAATTGGCTTGCATCCTGAAGTCGCAATACTTTAAATTCATTCGATTCTAACCAATCGGAAGTATTTCTATTTTCGAATACCTTAGAACAGCTCGGTGTTCTAAAATATCAATTTCAATTTGCAACAAAAGATAAAGAAATACACGGAGAATATCAGTCATTATTGAGCGTAGAAGAACCAATATCAGATATTGGATGTATTAACAACCGCAATTGGCCACACAGCTTCACCACTAAATGCTGAGCGAACTATGGATTCCCACTCCAGGTCAGGAAGAACCAAATGTAGCCCAACACTTGACTCCAGACCATAAACACCAAAGCCCTCTAAAAGTCCCAACAAGGGGGCGAAAGAGTTTTGTAGCCGAGTAAATAGCAACGCCTAACTTTCAGCTCAACGAAAAAGTGGTTAGATGGAACGCTGATTTCTACAAGCAGTTGCCGGACTTGATAATATCGCAAGATTTAAAATAAATAAAGGTGGTAAGCTGGGTAATAGCAAAATAGTATTTAAGTTTTCATTCATTTAGAACTCGTAACTCTTCTGCTGTCTTCTGTGCACAAGTGATTCGGGTTTCTGTAACTTTAAGTGGACCACTCTTTGTAGATAAGATTTGAAATAAGAGAAGAATTTAAATTATCTCGTGACAAACAATAACACAATTAAATAATAACGAGTGATAAGCTTAAATAATTATAATACTCAGTTTCCAGCTTTGTGGAGGAAAACGGCGATGGTAATGGTGACGGCGGCCGCCACGATCGAGGAGCACACGACGAACGGCACGAACATGGTTTGGTACTCGGCGACGACTGTGTTCAAGATGATGGACTCGTAGCTGGAGATGATGCCGAGCCCGATCGTGGCCGTTTTGAGGACCTTCTTCGTGTACTCCTGGTTCTCCCTGCACGTTGGCTTCACGTAGGTGGTGTCGTCTATGAATTGGTCGCACACGAAGCACACGCCCTGGTACAGCACCTTGTAGTCGATCGGGTAGTGGAACCGGTAGAAGCCGAGGGATTGCATCTTCCCGTTTTCTTTGTAGAACATGCCCAGCGTGTTTTTGTCGGTCGCGTTGATGAACTGGATCAGGCACTGCGGGTGGTCGTCGAAGGTATATTCGAGGCAGTTCTTGTTTTCGTGCAGATGCAAGGTGGCCCGCGAGACGCAGCCGATATACGCCTGCTCGTAGGTGATGATTTCCCAGAGGATCATCCCGTTCGCGTTCAGGTACGAGATCACGATGATGGTCTTGGATATCAGCACGTCGAAGTCCTGCCTCAGCTTCACCAGCTCGGGGGTGTTTTCGAACGTGGAGCCGACTTCCTCGTTGAAGTCTTTTATCTTGTACTCTCTCTGTAGCCGAATTTTGTTCTTCATGTCCCAGATCTGGATGTCGATCTTCACTTTAACAGCGTCCTGGGTGTCGCAAACGAGTTTGTTCGTTAGCGAGTCCCTGTACTGCATGAAGAAGCTGTTCGGGTTCAGGGTGGAGGCAAGGACCACGTGAACTTCCATGCAGCCCCAGGTGTCATTAGCGAGGAACTTGTCCAGTGGCCTAGAAATGACCGAGTAGAGACCGTGGGAGTTAAATCTCAGGTTGAAGGTGATCGAGATGTTCCTGTTCTCGATGAAGTGGGAGTAGAAACTTTGGAGCGCCGAGGCGATCGACGGAGACTGCTTCACGCGGTACAGGGTGATCTGGGAGAAGTCGGTCGAGGAGGCCTGGTACTCGTTTGGGGCGCAGTTGGAGGCACACGGGTAGACCGGGAGCTGGTTGTTCTGCAGCCCTTCCTGGAACTCGAGGTAGACCTGGAGGTTCGGGTCGATCGCGACGCTACATGAGTTGGGGGCCACCTTAATGTCGATGTCGCCGTAGATCGTGTAGAGGATCTCCACCTTCTGGAAGCAGTTCGTCCCGTTGTACTTCGTGTGCTCGATCGTGTTAACTGAGTTATTCACCTTAACTAAATTTACATCGTACCAGAGCTCGTACATGGCGTTCTGCTTGTCTATGATGTGGAGGTAGTCGGCTGGCGTAAGAGTGAACGAGACTACGATTTCCTGGTTGAACTAATAGAGGAAGTTCACCTCCGCGTTTCCTGACCTCGGGAAGGACATGTCGTCGTAGTGGATCTGGGCGACCACGACCTTGCCCGGCAGGTACATCTTGCACAGGTTCTCGCTTATGATTTTGTCCAGGCGCTCGAAGGGAAGCAGGTGGAGGTTCAGCTGGTTGGTGACCGAGTTGCCGTTTATGTAGCTCTTGGCGGAAAAGCACTCGCTGAAGGACGAGGACACGCTGATGGCGAGGATTGAAGCCATAATCATTTGATGTGGTGTAATTATAGAATAATTAATATAATTACAAAATTAAAACTGTATGGAATCAATATGTATATTTATAACTTATATTCTAAATAACATAACACACTACTTTAAATAGAACTCACTCTACATTTAGAAAACATATGATAATTGCAGAACATTAATAATTTTAATTTAATATTTGAATTAATATTTAAAATAGAAATAAATGAAATAATTAAAACTCTTATTAAATTAACTATTAAAAAAGTAAGATACAAAGTTCCATATGAAATTATTATTTATTTTCTATGAAAGAGTGAGCTAATATATTTCCCTTACATTATATAAATTTTCTATACATTATTTAATATAATGAATCAATAATATACTATGTATACTAAAACGTTTCAAAATCGGAGCTATATTAGTTCAGGCAATATTAGTAGTTTTTATATCTTCATCTCTTAAATCCCCACAGTCCACAAATATTATTGAAAAATACCATGCTATAACAAATAAATCTCAACAACTAAAGCTATTTGTAATGATTAAATATAGATTTTAATTGGTTTTTAAAAGGGTAAATTCATGTTTTAACAACATATGGCCAAAATGAAGGTTTAGGGTGGTAAAAACGTGAAATAGTCGTGTATTATAAATATCAAATTGTAGAAAGTTATTCTATGTATTACAATAGATTATTATCAACAAATTTTTTCCGTTCCTCAACTCCCAAAAAATGAAAACTAAGTAATTTGGATAAACAACGGAAGCGACTTGATATAAAATTTAGGTCTATGTCGACTTGGATTTGAAGTCCCTTGGAATATCAATTTAAAAGTTTTCCGAATACTTAGGATTTACAGAAACTTGTGTGAGAAAACAAATTTGAAAGTACAAGAACGATGAGGAATTAGGTAAATTTTGAAATCAAAATACTTAGAAGATCGACTCACAATTATCCATGACAATTTACAATTTAGGCTGGCATCACCCACACTGGACTTTGAGTCAAATATCACAATAAATTTTGAACAATTTTTGAACAATATTAGGTCAAGCTTTCTCGGCCGACAATAAGTTATACTTTAGCTGAATGGGGCTACAAATTTTATAAGCAGACCATCATATAAGCATATATAAGCTCTAACAGAAGAACACAAAAAGAAGCGTTTAGCTTTTGCGAATTGTATAAAGACTTTACTGAAGCTGACTGAGCTCAACTAGTGTTCAGCAAAACAACTTCATTCAATATCCATTTCATATGAAACCTGGTAGTTTGTCAGTGCTAGTGAATTATAAATATCAAAAAACCGCTAAATTATAAGCTATTTAGTAGAAACATGAGTAGAAAATTTTTACCTGAGTAATCCTGAGTAGAACATTTTTCTTTTATATTAAACCAGGATGGTGGCTGGGTTTAATGGAGGTGTATAAAGAACAGAATGAATATTAAATTTAACAAAAATGATATTATGAAATAATTAGCTTGATTTATAAATTATTGGAAATCAAATTCACTTGTTTGTTCAAATTTATTTTCACAGCCTTCAGTTCGTCTCATCCTCTTCTGCAATAACAATTGGGCACTTAATAAGCTCAACACCCACAGCTTTAAAGTTTCCTTTTGGCTTTCGTTCACAAAATTTTATATTTTCAAAATATTTGCTTCATTTAAAACTGAGAAAAATGACATGAGCGATATATAACATGAGTGATAATTAGGTAGGCAGGTCGATACCTTAGTGATAATTCATTTTGAAATTGTTATGGCATCACACATCACGCTCTATGGTAATATAATTCACTCTGACTATGCATATTGATCCATATACTACAACGAACTAAAAACATAATCAGTAATTTATTATAGTGTTTGAATAATTTTGGTTAGTTATATCACTTTTAAATTTAAAGTTTTATAACATAAAAATAAATTTCAAAAAGATCAAATTTAGTCCGCTTATATATTAACTCTGCATATGTTATTATAACATAATATTATACATTTAATAAAATGTATTAGCATATATTGTTGTTTTATCTTAAAATATCAAATTATTTAAATGCATTCTAAAATATTGAACCTTTGCTTCGTCTGCGAGAATAGAAGCATTTACGTGAATGTATCTTTTTGAGCTTAGTTATATACGAGGTACATATATGAAATTTGGTACATATTATAATATACATAGTTGCTATTTTGTCAATAACATGTATAATACTCGTATTTTATTGTATTTATATACTGTTATATACAGATTTATTATAATCTTTGACTTCATGTTTGTTATACAACATCATATATTACATATTTTATAGCATAACTCAATCTTTGAAAACAAAGTGTATCCACTTCTGTAATGACAACATAAGAGCACAAATAGTATAGAAAATGGTCTGACGAAGAGATCCTGAAGATATTCTACCTCTCAAAGCAGTGCAAGGCTAAGGTGATAAACTGGGATAAGGTCTCATCTCATCTTGAAGGAAGAACCGCTCAACAGTGCAAATCGTTTTACAACAACAGAATTCGCGAGTATGAACTCGAAAACCTCATCAAATAGACCAACATCCACGAACTTGGTGTTAAAGGAGTCGAATATCTTTTGTTGAGTACAAACAAGCAAGAAGATCCAGTTAGACAGATATTCTTTGATAATCTAACCACTGAGATCATCATGAACATCCAAATGGCGTTGACCGGGAATTAGATGTTTAGATATGATAACAATATCCTAAAATTGGTCAGAGAAATCATCAGTGTGTACAACCAAAACAAGATCAAAATGAAAAACCAGATCAACCAACAAGGATTCGCTAAATATGAAACACACACAGTATCCAAAGACCAATTCGAACAACTGATCAAGATGATGGACAACTTTGACTGCGATAACTTATTCTTAAAAATAAGTTGTATTATTTCACAGTCAATAGAATGATTGATTGTACTTCATTTTATATATTATTAGTACACATTATTTGCATACATAAATGTATTTATTACATGTGATTGATATTTATTAAAAATGTAATCTAAATTTTTATTAAAGAAATACCTAAATATTCGTATTAAGGTAATATCTATCACAAAAATTCAAATATTTATTTGTGTACCTATGAGTACCAATGTATTCTATTTGTAGTTTTTGTATATTAGTTAAATAAATACATATTATGATTATTTATCCCATAAAGTCTAATAGTTCCACTTCAAATGATATTGACATATATTTTGATGACAAGCGTGTCATCTTCCTTTAGTGAATGTTTTTCAGCTACAAGTTACATAAATGGTAATCCAATAACCAACCAGCTGAACCTCCACCTGCTTCCCTTCGAGCGCCTGGACAAAATCACCAGCGAGAACCTGTGCAAGATGTACCTGCCGGGCAAGGTCGTGGTCGCCCAGATCCACTACGACGACATGTCCTTCCCGAGGCCCGGCGACGCGGAGGTGAACTTCCTCTATCAATTTAACCAAGAAATCGTAGTCTCGTTCACTCTAACGCCAGCCGACTACCTCCACATCATAGACAAGTAAAACGCCATGTACGAGCTCTGGTATGATGTAAATTTAGTTAATGTGAATAACTCAGTTAACACCATCGAGCACACGAAGTACAACGGGACGAACTGCTTCTCCAAGGTGCAGATGACCTACACCATCTACGGCGACATTGATTTGTCCGTTTCAACCACCAACTGCCAAATACCAATGTCCACCTCGCAAGTTTACCTTGAGTTCCTGAATGATTAAGTTAACACCCAGATCCAAATCGTTCCTTGCACGTCATCCTGCACCTCAACCGAATTCAAAACGACCTCAACCACTTTCAAGCCAATAACCGTTTACAGGGTGCGGAAAACGGCCCTAAACGCTGAAATTCTCGCCCAGTTTTATTAAAAGTTCATCGAAAACAGGAGAATTCCGATCAGTTTGAACGTTAAATTCAACAAAAACGGGATTTACAGCGTCATCTCCAGGCAAATGGACAAAATAAGCGCAAAAGACACCAGAGGATGCAAAAATAACGGAACCAGCGACAGCCATTTATTTATCGGAGCTACCATTAACCCGAACAACATGTTCATTCAATACAGAGAATCACTCACGAATTAAATGCAATGCAACCTGCCAGAAGCAGTTAAAGTAAAAGTTGACCTGTACGTTTACGATGCACAAACAAGTACCAGAAAACAAAAAACATTCACACAAGCAGAATTCAACGGAGAAATCGGAGTCACCTTCGAAAATGACGCTGAATTCACCAAACTCAGAAACAACTTCAATCCAAGCATCACCAAATCCGTCGTAACAGTTTCGTTCATGACTTCTGATGATACCATCGTCTGGGAACTGGTTTCTTTCGCCAAAGCATACATAGGATGCGTTACCAGAGCTACTCTACATTTATATGATAATTAAAGCTGCTTAATATACGAATTTGACGACAACCCGACGTGTAAAACCCAGAAATTACTTGCGACAAGCTTAAATAGCCTCGGAATTTACTACAAAGACGGAGAAATAAAATAGTCTCTTGGATACTATAAATTCAATTACGCAATTAACTACACAGATTTACACCAAGAAGTTTGCTTCGTGTGCGATTAGTACGTTGCAGGTAATTACAGCAAGTCAACATGTTAGGAGAATTAAGATTTTACTAAGTAGAAGTTAAAAACATCTACTATAGGATTTGGAATCATCTCAAGCTTCGAGTCAATTGTTCTAGATTCTGTGGTTGCGGAATACAAGGCTATCTATCTTCCTTTTATCGTTTGTGCAAGTATTGGCCTGCTATTCTCAGTAATAATAACCACCATATTTATTATTAAGTAAACAAGTTCTTCTTGATTGAATATTTAAAATATTTAGACATTTTAACTCTATAATAATTTCACCTATTTATAAGTTTAGCTCACATTTCATCTTAAAAGCGCTCCCAACTTAAATTTGTTATAATAAAGAAAAATGGAAATAAAGTACAGTAATTTTTTACATTTTATTGACTATCTATAAATTGTAATTATATAGACACGAATAATATATAGACTTAAGTCTCATTATAAAACAAAAATATAATAAATAAACAGAAGAATCTAAAACAACTGAATTGATTATGTTAATTGAATAAATATTTCCACATCATACAATGTAAGAAAATATAGAATAATAAAAAATAATGTTGTAAAAATTCGAAAAAATAAAAAATAAAAGGGATTTTAAAGCTTCAACAGGTGCAAGTGATTAAGAAGCAACAGAATATTTGAGTAAACATTAAAATAATCTAGAAAAAGCTGTTTAAGGATATTTTAACGTAAAAGATTTTATATAAGTCACGCAACAGCCCAAGGATGTAGCTGAAAGATATCTTAAATATTCCGACTGCGTATAAAATGCAATTAATAAATATTTTGAGGAGCATCCTAATGAACAAAACGCTAAAACTTAACTTAATTAAATTAATACATAACAACAAATAGGGAAATTACCTAACAACAATATTAACCAAATTAATGTAAATAATTAACCGAATGCAAATAATAACCAAAATATTAACCCGACGCAAAAGAACTGCAAAATTGTAGTGAATTTAGGTTGTTTTTCGAGGTGTTTCGCTGAGAACATAATTATCGACGTGGATTAAACGAGAGACTAAGTCGTCGGAACGGAAAAGAAGTGAATCGTTGACAGTTTAATTTGATCAGTTTCAACTCTTTCTTTAAATATAATCATAAATTATAATATGATGTAATATAATAATGTACCAGCAATAATAATAGGTTATACCCCTCAATCTTAAACCACTCACTTACTTTTTGCCCTTTAAAAATTTATGTAATTTATCATTAATCACTATTTTGGACGCTTAATACACATTTTATTACTATATAACTCCATTTTCAGTGTTATTTCCTGTCAAATGTACTACTGTTTTAAAATTATAAAAATTTGGCTGATCACTTCAACATAATTATATAAATGATGTTTGTATAATTAAGTAATGCATATTCACTCAATAGAGTTGATGACAATATAGATTTGATGACATCTTGAGAAATTAAACATAAAAATAGACATCACACCGTAAATTACGTCTATACTGGTCACCCTTTTTCTCTTATCATTACATATCCTTTCCTTTCTAAACAATGATCAATAAGAAAACAACAGCATTCCTCTCCAACCAACTATCTCGCGTTAAACATAAAAAATATAAAGTCCTACGGGATATGTTAATATAAATGATATAATAATTGGATAAATGATATAATTGATATGACTATTTTCAAATTAAATTTATATTATAATTTTGGTTGGTATACTTTAGCATTGTATACTTTAGCATATAATGGTATAGGTATCATATGGTGGGACACTATGATAATTAGTTACTTATTATTAAAGTAACACATAAGTTTTAATTCATTTTTCACTTCATTTGTATGTTTGCAATATTATCTTTTACAAAAGACTATCACAACCATGCATTTTTAGAAATGCTTCAAAATATCCCAGATATGACATGGACTCCAACTATTCCCGAGCGTTTCAAAGGCATGTCCCAAGGAGATGTTTATGCTCATTTCATGCCACTCAATGTTTACAAGTCCGTATAAACAGAACAACAAGAATCTGTTGAAGGAAATGCTCCAATTACATTCAGCTGGTTAGACTATATTAAATAGTGTATGACAGTACGTGAACAAGGAAAATGTGGTTCATGCTGGGCTTTTTCGGCTGTAGGTTCTTTTTCAGATAACCGTTGTATAAAAAGTTATACTGAACCTCATACTGTATATTCTGAGTAGTATATGGTTTCATGCGATAAAACCAGTTTAGGTTGCTCTGGAGGTTACATTTCCAAAGACGTTGTTTTCCTCAAGAACACTGGAGTGCCAACTGAAAAATGTGTATCTTATAAGTCAGGTAAAATGAATGTAACTGGCTCATGTCCAACAAAATGTGATGACGGTTCTGCACTTACAACTGTGAAATCAAAAAGTTATAGAAGTGTGTGTTCAAGTGAAAATAGTATCAAAAATGCTATTTAAATTGGCACTATTCAAACTGCTCTAACTGTTTATGACGATTTTATGTACTATAAAAGTGGAATATACTAACACAAATCTGGTGCACAAATTGGTGGTCACGGTGTTATATTCGTTGGTTATGGTGAATAAAATGGTGTTAAATATTGGGACGTGCGCAATTCGTGGGGAACTGGTTGGGGTGAAAAAGGATATTTCAGAATAATACGTGGCTAAAATGAATGCAACATTGAACACGAATGTTATCTCATCGAAGTTTGAGTGAAATAAACCAATTCAAAAATTATTAATACATATTAATACTGATTTAAAATGATTTAAAATAATAAATAATTATATAAAAATATAATATATTTTATAAATTGGTAGAGAGATAGGTAGGGAGAGAATATCATTACATAATTACCTAATCTTGTATCTTCATTAATCACATAAAGTATTTATTGATCATTAAAATATATAATTTAAAATACCTCACATTGTATATTTATCAGCCTTAGTGTTTTATCTGAATTAAATACCCAGATATTGTAACAATCATCACGACTGCCATTATGATAGTGCTTATTATCAATGGAAGGAAAACCGTTTAGTATTCAGCAACAACTGTTTTCAAGATAATCGATTCATAGGCAGATATGATTCCAAAGCCAACTTATGCTGTTTTCAATTATTATTTAGTGAATTCCTGATTATCTTTGCACGTTGACTTTGCATAGGTGATATCAGTAATGAATTCATCACATACGAAGCAGATCGTTTACTAAAGTTAGGTGTAATCAATGGGATAATGGAATCGGTAGAACCCAAGGGAATGCGTTTTTCCAAATTTCGTGTAGAAAATACCAAGAGTGTTTTTATCTGAAGAAGCGAGTTTTTGGACTGTGCATTGTGGATGGCTATCGAATGTGTATTCAAGGCAATTTTTATCATTATGTAAATGTAAAGTTGCTCTAGAAACGCATCCAATATATGCTTACTCATAAGTTACGATTTCCCAGATTATTTTACCTTCGATATCTTGGTATGAAACAGCGATTATGGTTTTCGTAATGGTAGCATCAAAGTTCTATCGCAACTATTTAAGCTCAGCGCTAGTCTCGAAGGTGACGCCGATCTCCTCGTTGAAGTCCGCGATATCGAATGTTTTCTGAAGCCGGGTCTTCGAGTTCGCGTCCCATATCTGTACGTCGATATTAACTGAAGTAGCAGCAAGCGTGTCGCAGGTCATCTTGTTCGTCAGAGAGTCTCTGAACTGCATGAAGTAGTTGTTCGGGTTCAAAGTGGAGGCGAGCACGAGGTGGACGTCGTTGGTCAAGCACCCGAGGGTGTCGTTCGCGAGGAACTTGTCCAGCGGCCTAGAAATTACAGAGTAGAGCCCGTTAGATTCGAACTTCAGGTTGAAGGTGATCGAGATGTTCCTGTTTTCGATGAAGTGGGAGTAGAAGCTTTGGAGCGCCGAGGCGATCGACGGAGACTGCTTCACGCGGTACAGGGTGATCTGGGAGAAGTCGGTCGAGGAGGCCTGGTACTCGTTTGGGGCACAGTTGGAGGCGCACGGGTAGACCGGGAGCTGGTTGTTCTGCAGCCCTTCCTGGAACTCGAGGTAGACCTGGAGGTTCGGGTCGATCGCGACGCTGCAGGAGTTGGGGGCCACCTTGATGTCGATGTCGCCGTAGATCGTGTAGAGGATCTCCACCTTCTGGAAGCAGTTCGTCCCGTTGTACTTCGTGTGCTCGATTGTGTTAACTGAGTTATTCACCTTAACTAAATTTACATCGTACCAGAGCTCGTACATGGCGTTCTGCTTGTCCATGATGTGGAGGTAGTCGGCTGGCGTAAGAGTGAACGAGACTACGATTTCCTGGTTGAATTGATAGAGGAAGTTCACCTCCGCGTCGCCAGGCCTCGGGAAGGACGTGTCGTCGTAGTGGATCTGGGCGACCACGACCTTGCCCGGCAGGTACATCTTGCACAGGTTTTCGCTGGTGATTTTGTCCAGGCGCTCGAAGGGAAGCAGGTGGAGGTTCAGCTGGTTGGTGACCGAGTTGCCGTTTATGTAGCTCTTGGCGGAAAAGCACTCGCTGAAGGACGAGGACACGCTTGTTTACATCGAATATAATAATTGCAACATTTTACTGAAGTGGGAATGTATTTTAAATGTTAAATATTATGATGAAATATATTTTGTAATTGTATTTTCAATAATTTACAATGATTTGAATCAAACTCGTTGAACAAATTTGTTTTAAAATTAATAGCAGTTGAGCATTGTTGCTCATTTTAAAACTAATAATGTCAATAATGTTGTTTACTTTACTAAATCCACATACAAATTTGTTTATAAACAACATTACATTTTTCCTACCAGGTGTTATAAACACGTGAATATATTATGATCATAGTTATCATAATTTTCAATCAATTTTAAATGATTAGTTGAAAAGTATACTACAGTACATTATAGAGACTGTCACTTTTTCCGTTATAGAGACCATCGCTGTTTACTTATAGAGCCCGCGAAAAAAAGCATTTCCTGAAATCAAATCAAATTTTTCAATATGGTCTCTATATGGCTAAGTGAAGACCGTAATTTGGCTTCTATAACTAAGATAGCCCTCCATTAGATTTGATTCATATTTTCTGATATAATTGAAAATTCATGCCACCTCCATCCTTTTTAAATTAATGGAATATTCAGTCGACCCAAGCATTCTCTAAGAATAATCGTTTCTTCATGACTATTCAGAGATATCAAGTTGTCTGAACACTGCGGCAGTAGTAGCTCCTGTTGTCGTTGTCATGGTACAAAGGCGTGATGTTGTAAGCAGGTAAAGATCCAAGTTTCCCATTGCTCTTAAACAGAATGTAATTTTAAAGTATCATCTGTTCTAAGAAAAATCATGTCGAGATATAGATATAGATAGGTAACTTTAATTGTTAGCGTCTTTTTCTAAAATATTGACATCCATTTTGACATGATTTTGAACATTCTAATATGATATTTATGCATTTGGTGATGGGGCACAAAATGATATCTAGCACACCACTTCACACCAAACAAATAGAAATGCCGACTATGAATGAGAAGATGTACGAAACACATACATCAATATTTACTACATTATTCTATGAAAGCATTAAAACGTTGACTGAAGTAAGAAAAACTTAAAAATATGATGATAAATCTTGCTTAAGTAAATCATCGGAAGAGGATCCGCCAAAGATAATTGGTCTAAAGATCCTATAATCCGTAATTAGTTTATTGCTGACGAAATTGATATGACATACGATGAATGGGAAGAAATACACTCAAGTATATGTTTTGGTCACATAAGCGGATTATTAGATACACCTGAACCTGATATTGACACTAATATTGACGGTGTAGAATCAGATCAAGACGAAACTGAATTTGAATATGATGAAGATTAAATAGATTAAATGAACTTAGAATTTAATTAATAGGAAGAACTAATTCTGAGCTAAAACAAACCAAAAGAAACAAAGGTTCGAAATTCCGTATCAATAGTATAAGATAAGTATAAGACCTAAAAGTGAAACAAAAACACTTGATGTTATCAAACGACTTATTGATTTTCCGAAACAGCCTAATTGTACACTTTTCTGTGATAATTATTATAGTACTATAGAAGTTGTTGAGTAATATATGTTAAGAATAATCTTAAAAATTATAAAAATTAAATATAAATGAAGTTGTAGAATATGAAGTAACAAAATAGATTAAAATTGGTAAAAAGAAAACAACAGTTATTGTTAAAGATGTATATGTACTTTAATGGTAATGTAGAAATAATATCGATATAATAATCGATATTATGTTAAAAGTATAATCATTTAAATGTAAATTAACTTGAGAAAATATTAAATAAAGGCGTCTCCACGAAAAATAGATGAATGTAACATCCCTTTTGCCAGTCCAAAGGGTCTAACTGCATATAATCATCAACATGTGAAATCAGGACATGGAAGGTGTATAAGTTGTAAATAATGCTGGACTACACATGTTTGCTCATGTAGATAATTCCGTTTGTGCGATGAATGTTATAAAGCTCATGTAAGCGAAATGAAAACATATAGTTGTTATAGAAATATACCAAAACGCAAGTGATTGAATATACATACGATTTACATCTTTAAATTTATATTTAGTAGTAATACTAGACTGTTGTTATCAATCTACGTAAGTCGATTTAATAATTTCTATTTGTTTGGTGTGAAGTGGTGTGCTAGATATCCTCTAGATATCCTCTAGATATCCTCTTCCGATGATTTACTTAAGCAAGATTTATCATCATATTTTTAAGTTTTTCTTACTTCAGTCAACGTTTTAATGCTTTCATAGAATAATGTAGTAAATATTGATGTATGTGTTTCGTACATCTTCTCATTCATAGTCGGCATTTCTATTTGTTTGGTGTGAAGTGGTGTGCTAGATATCATTTTGTGCCCCATCACCAAATGCATAAATATCATATTAGAATGTTCAAAATCATGTCAAAATGGATGTCAATATTTTAGAAAAAGACGCTAACAATTAAAGTACTTACTTTCTCAAAGCATTTATGTCCTAAGAGGGTAAAATAATGCTTGAGGACTCAAACTTTGAGCACAGATCTAAAATTTGAAGGGTTATTTGCCCTAAATTGAACAAAATTTACAGAAGTGCGTTGAAGAAAAAGATAGCATAACTACGGATGATCTCAGACAAGAAGCCGAACTTAAGCGTTCTTAACTTCCTTAAGACCATCCTGAGTTATCAACAAACCTGAATTAGTTGAGGGAATCGAAAGACTATTATGTCCAAATTATGAAGTGGTACCAACAATAACATCGTTTAAGTGATATATTAAATATTTTATTAAAATATACAAAATTGTTGACAATTTGATTATTTTCATAATAATACGGCCTCTATAATTAAAGACAGAAAATTATCAGATTCGCTTTGGACCGCTAAAAAACGAAAGTCAAAACACGGTCTCTATAACCGGGACTGTAGTATAGCCATCCAACAATAGACAATAAGAGCACTTTTGACAATAATTGCCAATAAGACAATCATTGTCTCTATTGTGTACCACAATTACAGATAAAATGACAATAAGATTTTTGTCACTTTTTCTTTAATTCTATTTTACAGTATTTATACATCTAATACATCTAATACAACATACATACTGTAATATCTATATATTCACAATATATCTAATATATTGTAAATTTAATTTTAGTATCATATTTTAAACATATTCACTATAATATGGAGTCAAATAAAATATTTTGATTTTCGTCGTTTTTGTTCATTTTCCTAGGGCTAAAATGAAGCTTAGACAATAAGAGGCAATTATAAACAGTTTTTAGCTTTTAAATCATAATTGTAAAGATTGACTTTCAAGTTGCATTTATTGAGGTGTGGAAAATATTGGAGCGCGAACATTTATATTTTATGCATATATGTGTAAAATATTCCACTTTAGCAATGAAATAAATGCTCTTATGTCCTATACTTCATTGTATTCTATTGTCTGGGACAATGAAAAACCCTTATTGTGCAATAGAAAATAGACAATGGATGGCTATAGACTGTAGCGGTCTCTATAAACAAGGTAATAACTAATACAGTTTTCCATTTCGACGAAATGATATATAAATATAATGAAATAATATAATGTCTAATTCATTTCACGTTCTCATTGAAACAAATTATGCAATAATATAAGCCAGAACCAGCGCAGAAATTGCAACAGCGCTTATAATCAACGGAACAAACACCGTTTTGTACTCTGTCACCACCGTTTTCAGAATTATGGACTCGAATTTTGAGATGATTCCGAAGCCAATTTCAACCGTTTTCAGTTTTTTCTTCGTAAATTCCTGATTTTGTTCACAGGTTGGTTTAATGTAGGTGATATCAGTGATGAATTCATCACATACGAAGCAGATCGTTTACTAAAGCTAGGTGTAATCAATGGGATAATGGAATCGGTAGAACCCAAGGGAATGCGTTTTCCCAGATTCCGTGTAGAAAATACCAAGAGTGTTTTTGTCAGCTGCTGCTAGTTACTGAATAATGCACTGACTATGATCGTCAAAAGTATATTCCAAGCAGTTCTTCTTTTCGTGTAAATGCAAAGTTACACGCGATACACACCCGATATACGCCTTATCGTAAGTTACAATCTCCCAAATAATATTTTAATCGGCGTCTAAATATGAAACGGCTATTATCGTTTTTGTAATTGTGATATCGTAGTTCTATCGCAACTATTTAAGCTCAGCGCTAGTCTCGAAGGTGACGCCGATCTCCTCGTTGAAGTCCGCGATATCGAATGTTTTCTGAAGCCGGGTCTTCGAGTTCGCGTCCCATATCTGTACGTCGATATTAACTGAAGTAGCAGCAAGCGTGTCGCAGGTCATCTTGTTCGTCAGAGAGTCTCTGAACTGCATGAAGTAGTTGTTCGGGTTCAAAGTGGAGGCGAGCACGAGGTGGACGTCGTTGGTCAAGCACCCGAGGGTGTCGTTCGCGAGGAACTTGTCCAGCGGCCTAGAAATTACAGAGTAGAGCCCGTTAGATTCGAACTTCAGGTTGAAGGTGATCGAGATGTTCCTGTTTTCGATGAAGTGGGAGTAGAAGCTTTGGAGCGCCGAGGCGATCGACGGAGACTGCTTCACGCGGTACAGGGTGATCTGGGAGAAGTCGGTCGAGGAGGCCTGGAACTCGTTTGAGGCGCAGTTTATGGTGCACGGGTAGACCGGGAGCTGGTTGTTCTGCAGCCCTTCCTGGAACTCGAGGTAGACCTGGAGGTTCGGGTCGATCGCGACGCTGCAGGAGTTGGGGGCCACCTTGATGTCGATGTCGCCGTAGATCGTGTAGAGGATCTCCACCTTCTGGAAGCAGTTCGTCCCGTTGTACTTCGTGTGCTCGATGGTGTTAACTGAGTTATTCACCTTAACTAAATTTACATCGTACCAGAGCTCGTACATGGCGTTCTGCTTGTCCATGATGTGGAGGTAGTCGGCTGGCGTTAGAGTGAACGAGACTACGATTTCCTGGTTGAATTGATAGAGGAAGTTCACCTCCGCGTCGCCAGGCCTCGGGAAGGACGTGTCGTCGTAGTGGATCTGGGCGACCACGACCTTGCCCGGGAGGTACATCTTGCACAGGTTTTCGCTGGTGATTTTGTCCAGGCGCTCGAAGGGAAGCAGGTGGAGGTTCAGCTGGTTGGTGACCGAGTTGCCGTTTATGTAGCTCTTGACGGAAAAGCACTCGCTGAAGGACGAGGACACGCTGGCTTATATCGAATATAATAATTGCAACATTTTACTGAAGTGGCATTAGTTATTGTCATCATATGGTTTCATGATATATTAAATGGTATATAAGAATTAACTATGAATTAACTATTTTTTAAGACTTGTAATTATTAAAATATTTTGAAATTTGTATTATAAATATGTAATGTGACTATATTGAGTGATTATTACTTATTAAATAAATCACATACAAATTTGTTTTATAAACTGGCATTCTTATTATGAATTAAATAATAATACATAAATATTCATAAATGATCGTTCAAAAATCATTTCTTGCGTGACTTATTATTTATTCACACTAAATATGACGTATTGATTTATGGAGTATTAGATTTTAATTTTATAGAGAGCATATTTTTACATGTAATGGTAACCATTCACTCAAATATCAACGAAGAAGCATACGACTCCGGGAACGATGTAGTCTTTGCTTTGGATGATGCTTTTGACGGTGACGACTCCGTTTATGTCGATTCTTTTTCTTCCGTGGCTGCTTTGTCTGTTGAAGTGTTCTCCGTCGAATTCGTCGCACCACTTCGTTTCGAACCAGAATTTGGCTGTTTTCATTCCGATCAGGTCTTTTAGTTGGTTGAACGAGTTGTAAATGTTGAACGACTCGACGGTGATGATTTCCTTCGTGTTATTCTCAAGCAGAAACACCGTTACCATGTCCTTGTTGTAGCTCAGCAGTATTTATGGCAGTTGTAAATTTACGTATGGGAACAGCATTCCAAAATGGAGTGGGAAGGAATACATTGGTTTTGTTTTTTCGAAGATGATTTTGTATTTCTCTTCCAGTTCCATGAGCGTTTTTGTGTGGAACTCGAGGTCCTTCAGGATCTGCTTGTTCTGGCTCAGCTGGAAAACGATGTTGAAGTAGTGGACGGCCCTCAAGTGGTCGTTCAGGTCCTCGCAGATCCTCCCCAGGCGCAAGTAGCTCTTGAAGTAGTTCGGGTCGAGCTCGGAGGACTTCATCGCATCAGTGGACGCGCGCGCGAAGTCGCCCAGTAAACGGTAGGCCTCCGAGCGATTCGAGTACACAATCGCGAGCTTCTAATTGATGTCTTATTGCGTCACGTTCTAATCCTCGTCCGGCTCGAGCTTCACGTCCAAAGCCGTGTTGTACAGAGCAAGGGCCTTATACAGGCTCTGCTTGCGCTCCTCGTCTTTCTGCTTCATCGCAGCCTCCAAATGAGTGTTCGCCTAAGTGCGGTGCGTATTCATCTCCTCGATTTTTGGACCGCCGTAGAGCAAGGCCTGAATGCCCTGAAGCGCAACCGATTTGTTTATTTCATCTTAAGTTGGCGCATTCGTCAAAAATAAAGGATTTGACATCCACGCATCGTTATCAGAGTCCTCATTGCTCATTTCTTTTATGCAGGTGTGGAAATAATTTGCATTTTGTGTGTATTGTTGCATTTTAGTGTACATTTCACTCCAATGTCATTCGATCGTCCGTTGGATTTGTACGACTTCTACAATTCCGGGAACGTGAATTAGGACCCCTTTACTGCTTCTTTCAGCCCCGATTTTTACTGCGATTACCTAGCGCATTTTCCGGAGCAGTGCTTTGTGTAGGACCAATTCAGCAGAATTCAGGGCTACATGATCGGTAAGGACGAGGCTTCGAACGCGGACTATCACATTCACGTGTCCGCGGTCACAGTTGCACCCGAGTTCAGGCGCCAAAACGTGTCCAAGAAATTAATGAAACAACTCGAAACTGTCGGAGACGTTTTCAAGTGCAACTTCTGCGACCTGTTCGTGAGACAAACAAACGACGCGGCAAACGCCTTCTACTCAAAACTGGGCTACATCGTGTTCAGAATCGTCAAAGAGTACTACGTGGGGCAAGAGGACGCGTTCGACAGGAGGAAACCACTGAGGAATGACGCCGAGAAGAAGAGCGTGGCCAACGCAGGCAGAGCGATCAAACAGTGGGTCGACTACGAGTGGTGAGAGGGTGAACATGTTTATCGTTAAAGACATAAACAGAGACGAAGTAGAGTGGATAATGCCATAAAGCTGCTCAATGTTAATTTCACTTACAATCTCAAGTAAATAATTATTGGAACATAACAGAAAGCCAATAGTCAATAACATTGCTAATAATAACATTCTACTCACAAAAGCAATAATTATAACATTAAATCGATAAATTATATAAATAATAATGATTTCACCATATATATGAGTTACCCCAACAGTTTCCAATATTGTAAGAACATTTAGCTGTTCCTATCTCACCTGGACGTTCCTGTAATCTGTGTTAACCTGATGTCGAATAGTAATACGCACAACATACATGTTATTATGTTTTAGTATTTATGCATACTGCTGCATTTTGATAATTTCCTTTAGCCGGGTTAGCTGTCCAATCCTATGCATTACACTAACACCCTTCCTTTGGGACTAAATGAGTGGTTTAATATGGGCATGTGCAATAGCCACCAGAAAAAACTTATGAACCATAGCAAGTGCATTGTAATCCAGATTTTTGTGCGTTTGGGTCGATGCATAAGCATACTCCATTAACTAACTATTACCCAGAATATAAATTGCATGTGCAAGCACCATTGATAATACTAGCACCTGAATCTGTACACTCACATTATCCATTTCTATAAATAGAAAACTCAGGAGTACATGTGCAAACACCATTTGTTAATTATGAATATGCCGCTATACAAACGCATTATCCACCTTAAAACAATGAACCTGAAACGGTGCATACGCATGCTCCGTTTTAGTATATCGTATAAGCTGGGGTGCAAACACAAGCTCCATTTATAAACGATGAACCTGCAGCTGTACAAACACACTGAGTATCTTAAAGAATGGTACCAGGAACTGTGCAAACGCATTTTTCATTTATGAGCTCCGAACCGTAAGGACACGTGCATTTTCCATCACTATAAATGGCTGAAATACGAATGCATAACATGTTACCTAACTTCTCAATAATATCTTTCTAGTAGTCTATTTAACCTAAAAGACCTAAAATTGAAGTGTTTAAGGTACTAACATTATTGAATATTCTGGAATCTAGAACAGAGGTATTTCTTTGAAGGTTATCGTCCATCTTGGTGTAATTGGCCAATATCTCAAGTTGAAGCTGAGACTTGGTTAATAATAATGAGGTGTTCAATTATGAAGCATTACTTTATAAATAATTATTTGTTTGAGCGATTTACGAGAAGAGAGATGTGTTTAAAGTATTAACATTATTGAAAATTCTAGTATCAAGTACAGAAGTATTTCTCAATAAATTTTCATCCATCTTGGTGTAGTTGGTTAAAATATCTTATTATAACAGTGTCTTTGTTATCAAAAGAGAACTGTTCAATGAAGATACATTGTCTTATAAATATTTATTAGTTAAATTAATTTATGATGTGAGTGAGGAATTCAGAGCAGTAACATTATTGAATATTCTAGAATCTAGAACAGAAGTGTTTCTCAACAAATGTTCATCCATTTTTGTATAGTTAGCCAGGATTTCAAGTTGAAGTAAAGTCTTGGTAGATAAAATAGAAGTATTCAATTACGAAGAGTTACCTAATAAATATTGGTTTGTCTGGTTAATCTGTGATTATAGTGAAGTGTTTAAGGTACTAACATTATTGAATATTCTGGAATCTAGAACAGAGGTATTTCTTTGAAGGTTATCGTCCATCTTGGTGTAATTGGCCAATATCTCAAGTTGAAGCTGAGACTTGGTTAATAATAATGAGGTGTTCAATTATGAAGCATTACTTTATAAATAATTATTTGTTTGAGCGATTTACGAGAAGAGAGATGTGTTTAAAGTACTAACATTATTGAAAATTCTAGTATCAAGTACAGAAGTATTTCTCAATAAATTTTCATCCATCTTGGTGTAGTTGGTTAAAATATCTTATTATAACAGTGTCTTTGTTATCAAAAGAGAACTGTTCAATGAAGATACATTGTCTTATAAATATTTATTAGTTAAATTAATTTATGATGTGAGTGAGGAATTCAGAGCAGTAACATTATTGAATATTCTAGAATCTAGAACAGATATTGTATTTTACAAATTTTCAAAAGAGCCAATAATATTAGTACATACCGTGTTATTAAGAACATATCCAATTTTGCACTTACATATATTATCATTGAATTCGAATGGATCGGTACAAATAAATGTACTATTATCTTAAAAAAATTACCCATTAATTAATTAGTCGGAACAAATTCCGTAAACATAATATGTATTAAGAGGACATATTTCAAAACAAATATTATTTGGTTGTTGACTTATTTATATGCTATTTTGTTTTTCTAACTTAAATATATTTGAACAAAATTAGAAATTATATGAAATTATTTCAACTATTAATTCATTTTATATATTATGCGATATTAAACTAGACGATTCATAATTTATAGAATGGCCTACAAGTTGACAATCTTAAATATTGAATATTAACTAATTATTTATCTAACTAACAATACCTGATACGATTTGACCATTAAATCTGAACTATACACGTATTTTTTACAAGATAAGTTTATTCAAAGATTCATAAAGTAAACCTGACAATTCATAACCATTGGCAATAAATTAAAATACCGAATTAGATAATTAAACAGAACATTTAATACATATTAATGCTCCTTACATTATAGAATATTCTATGTTTATATTTACTTCGCTATGAGTAATTTATTAATCATTACTATTTATACCGAATACAGCGAAATGGTTCACTTATTTCATTGTCATTTTAATTATTGATGATTAAACAAGATTATTAAATACAAATATATTGTTTTATTGTTAAGATGTAAATAGCGTATTTTCAATTTTGATTGTGTTTAGTATTTGTTTCTTTTAGCAATATATATGGATATTATTATTTAAATTAATTTAATTTAAACATGAATTATGTTATTAAGTTAATAATTGTTTGCATACTAATATAGAAGATATCATATTGTTATATAATTAAAAGCTGAAAGAGTAATAATAGCAAATAAATAACAGTCAGCGCACTTTCAATTCATTCACTCCTATCTAAATTGATAACATTCATACCATTCACCAATATTCAATAAATAACACTAAATACTCATACCATTCACCAAAGTGGTCTATTCGTTCATTAACTTTCGACATCGTTTCCCCGGATTTCTATTCAATCGCAAGCAGTGAGTAAGTAAATTACCAATTTATTAAAAAAGTTATCGCAGTACACTTTCTATCTGTGCAGTGATTCATTAGCTCTACCCTAAATTCAAAAGCACGTTTCACTCACTGCGCTGTCTGCTTCGCTATGAACACGCTGGTCGTAATGATCATCAACACGAGGACAGCGCTTCCGCTCACAATCAGCGGGAGGTAGATGTTATCGTATTCCGCCACCACCGACGTCAATATGACCGATTCGTACGTGGAAATCATCCCAAATCCGGCCGTTGCTGTTTTAAGCTACTGTTTGACAAGTTCTTTGCGCCTCACCAAATATAACCAGTCTGATCAGAGCATGATAAGCAAGGACTGGTGCTAGAAATAAACGGCGCGGCCAGAAACGCAGCGGGCGAGAGGTGCTACGAACTATGCAACGAGAGCTTGTGCTCAGCCGGCTTGCTGCAAACCTATGGCCTCGCTTTGACCAAAACTCGAATGATTTTCTGCAAACAATAAAAAACGGATATCATAACAACTGTCGCTGTCTAGCTATTGGCACCTACGGCCAGCTATAGACAATATACCAAATGGATATGATATTTAAGATCGACATTTTTGTAGGCTATCTGAATCAAATTAACATAGACTCCATGCCGCTTTGCTTTTAGTGAAATTTTTGTCTGATATTAAAATAGTCAAATATTCATTTTAAAAGTCAAAGGTAACACAGCGACTATTTTTATTATACCGTTCTTAGTTTGAAAACATAAAGCGCGCATTCTATTCTGTCGTCGCTCCTCAAAACCGCAAAAGTGTTTTGATGTTGCCGATTCTTTGAATGCCGTGGCATTACTATTTGTGATGATATAACACTAAATACTCATACCATTCACCAAAGTGGTCTATTCGTTCATTAACTTTCGACATCGCTTCCCCGGATTTCTATTCAATCGCAAGCAGTGAGTAAGTAAATTACCAATTTATTAAAAAAGTTATCGCAGTACACTTTCTATCTGTGCAGTGATTCATTAGCTCTACCCTAAATTCAAAAGCACGTTTCACTCACTGCGCTGTCTGCTTCGCTATGAACACGCTGGTCGTAATGATCATCAACACGAGGACAGCGCTTCCGCTCACAATCAGCGGGAGGTAGATGTTATCGTATTCCGCCACCACCGACGTCAATATGACCGATTCGTACGTGGAAATCATCCCGAATCCAACCGTTGCTGTTTTCAGCTTCTGCTTGGTAAGCTCTTGGTTTTCCTTGCACGTTGGTCTTGCGTACGAGTTTATCTTGTCAACTAGGAATTCGTCACATACGAAGCACACTTCCTGGTGTGTGTCCGTGTAGTTAATCGCGTATTTGAACTTGTAGTATCCCAGTGATTCAGTGATGCCCTTTTCAGTGTAGAAAATACCAAGACTATTAAGATTCGTAGCCGATATCTTCTAGCTCTAGCATATTCTGTTCACGTCGAAGTCGTAAATGTAGCACGTTCTGTTCTCGTATAGGTGAACGGTCGCCCGTTTGATGCACCCGACGTAAGCTTTCGAGTACGAAACGAGCTCCCAGAGTATTTTATTATTTGCGTCAAGATATGAAACGGTCACGAATCTCTTGGTGTACAACGGGTTGTAGTTATCGCGCAATAGTTTTAATTGCGGAGTCATCTCGAACGGGATTCCAATTTGATTGTTGAATTCGTGGAGTGGAATTAGTTTCGTAGCTCTGAAAGAAGTGTTAAGATCGAATAAATTGCAATCCACTCTAACCATGACCGCATTCTTCGTGTCGCAGAACATCCTGTTCGTGAACGACTCCCTGAATTGAATGAACGCGTGGTCCGGATTTATCGTTGAACCGATGAATAAATGGGAGTCCGTTTACGTCCCGTTGTTCTTGCAGTTCCAAATGTCTTTCGACACGAATTTGTCCATCGGGCGCGAGATGACGCTGTAAATGTTCGTCTTCTTGAACTTCACGTTGAAAATGATCGGGATGCGCCTGTTCTCGATGAAACGGGTGTAGAAAGTGTTCAACAGATCAGCATTAACCGGAGTCTTCTTTATTTTATAGAGATTTATAGCCTTGAAATTAGTTGACGTCGTTTTGTACTCGGTGGCCGAACAACCAGTGGTGCAGGGGTAAATTGGAATCTGAGAGTTGGACTAACCATTCTAAAACTCTAAATAAACCTGAAGATCCGCGTTCATAGCCACATTGCAGTTATTCGCGGACACGCCAAGGTCTATATCACCAAACGTATCAATTGAATATGTTATCGTCACAGAAGAAAAACAACCTGTCCCATTGTACTTCGTGTGCTCAATCGTGTTAATCGAGTTGTTAACTTTAACCAAGTTCACGTCATACCAAAGTTCATACATCGCGTTCTGCTTATCAACTATTTTGAGGTAGTCGGCAGGCGTAAGAGTGAAAGTTACTACTATTTCCTGATTGAATTAATAGAGGAAGTTCACCTCTGCGGCGCCAGGTCTTGGGAAAGATATATCATCGTAATGGAGCTAGACCACAACTACTTTCCCAGGAAGATACATCTTACAAAGATTTTCATCTGTAATCTGATTCAAGCGTTCAAAGGGACGCAAACGCAGACTTAGTTAATTAGTAACGGGATTTCCGTTCATATAACTTGTTGATGAGAAGCACTCACTGAAGGATGAGGATACACTCCCAGCTAATATTGTTGCTAATATCATTTGATGTGGATTTTATAAATAATGTCTTTACAATTATAATTAACATGAAATACAAATAATTACTGTATATTTAACTATTTTTATATCTGTATACTAACCTGTATACTTGACACACTTGAATATTTTAATTTACTATGTTACGCATTAATTAATCAATTAAACCAACGAAATATTATAAATTTGATTTGAATTTTTAATAAAATAACTGATATTAATAAAAAAATATTTTCCAATATTTCTATATTCACGAAACACAAATAATGAATTATAATTTAGCTGTTTTAGTTTTTTATTATGTATATTTTGTAATTAGTTTATACGAGACATTAAAATTATCATATTAGTTGAATACTTGTGTATCACATACATCTTTCTTGTATACTAATTCCAAAATATGAATTTAAATATTAGACCTACAACGAATCTCAAAAAGAAACGATTCTTTATTTGAAAACGATATATTTAAAAAATCGTTTTATACATAAAACAACGATTTTAACCACTTCATCGTTTAAAGATATTCTACATATCTACCATCTCATAGATAGAGTAACATATAAAGGTAAAACAAAAGTGGAAAATACTAATAGACATCAGGAAGACTCAATGCCTTACACACATCAAAATATTTTTATTTAGTTTATAAACTACAATGTATAGTTCTGCCACCTATGAATGGAAGTGAGTCTAATTAAATACATTTAATAGTAATTATATTTAAAGTCCAATAGAATTATTTTATTTATTTTTTGAAAATTACACACCACTTGGACAAGTTATAACATGTATTCAAAAATGGAACTAATTGATAAAAATATTATCTTTGATTAATATAATGATTATAAAGTTAATAAAATATCTCAGTTATATAATATGAGATAATTTGAATTTACGCTAACGTAAAATATCAATATTTTAGGTTTATTTACAACGTGAATTTATATAACAGAAGTTAAGTAAGTTATAAATGTATATAGGACTGTTATTTATAAAAATATGTTGGCTTAGTACAAGATAACAAAAACTCAAAAATACTTCAAGGAAGGTGAAGTGAAATCTGTTAATACCAACTTATTTAAAGGATATTTATTGTATGACCATGTTACAACATATAAATAAGGCTATATCCTCCTATTATTGAGCTTTAAATGTAGTTTTTGTACTAGTTTATGAATTAATACTATAAATAAATCGGGCCAGAAAGAGCGCAATAACAATAATGACGTAATCGTTTCTTTACTTTATAACGAATACTAGATATTAATGGTTTCTTTATATATTGATATTTATAAACTATATCATGACTCACTAGAAATTGAATGTCAACGTTATAACTTAATTTACCAGAAAGAAAGATTATTGATCTTTGTGGACTTTAAATTACACATTGAGCGAACGTGGATTGGTGATCAAGTACACTGCTCCTCTATTTAGAATAGTTTGGTGTATGCTCCACCCAATAGAATTGACTTAATATGACTTCACAAACAACTAGCTTTATGAATAAATAATAATGTGTTTTCTTGGCTCCATAAAGTGTTTGAACTAGATTTAGATATGCTACTTTAGTACTGTAATCCTATTATTATGGGAAACTGAAGGTTATATAAAAGTTACAATGCATATTCATATATTTTTAGTATCATTAACAAATATTATATTTTTGCGCTCGAATCCGTCTGTTTTCCTTGCGCCAGTTCTCATATTCTGTTTGGGAGGTGGTCATATGGCAATTTTTCATTTCGTGGTGTGGAATAGATTGCAAGTCGATCAAAATGAATAAAACGATTGGGCCATTCAAATCGTTTTTGTATCAAAAATCGTTTTAATCAATAAATCGTTTTATCTTTTTACATCGTTTATTTTTGAGATTCGTATTATCTATCGTTTCCTTCATTGATCAACAAGAATTTTACAATAAAAATATAGATATTATTTAATAATTACTTCTTTTGGTACATCTCAAAAACATCTCAATAATCAGTTACTTTAGGAAGATTTTAAAAAGATATTTATGTTATTTACTTAGGAAAAATCGTTTTTCTAAATGAAAATCTAGCATACGTTCGTATATTATTTTAAATAGGAATTATCATTCATTAATCGTCACATATCGTTTATTTTGGTGAGTTTCTTCCGGAGTTCTGTGATTTCTTCTCTGTAGTTCAGGTTTTTCTCGTCCAGGTGCTCGAATTTGGTTTTTAATTGTATCAGATTTTGGGCGTTGGTTGCTTATTTCTGCAGTAAAAGAATGAGCTCATCGTTTTCAGCTTGTGCTTACTTCATGAGCTGGTTCTCCTTCATGAATCCGTACCGTGCGTCGTCCAGGTACTTGCACTTTTATTGCAGCAAATCAACTGATTAAATGAGTTGTTCAATTTGAATTTCCGCCTGGGATTTCTCGTTCAGTTGCATTTTGAGGGACTCGTTCGTTTATTTGCAGTTTTTCAGTTCCGTTTGAAGTTAAAATAAGTTGTTTTGCAAATTGTCTTTTTCCCGGTTCAGATTCGCGTTATTTTCAATTTGTTCTTTGAGTTGCTTCTTTATTTCGTCCACTTTCCTGTTTTCTTGGCGGATTTCGATCAGGTTCGTTGTGTTGCTTTGCATTTACAATTGCGTGTGGACCACTTTATTCTACTGCCCATTTAAATATAGAACGAGCTCGTTCATTTGAGTTGCTTGAATTTTAAGCTACGAGTCGTAGAAATCGCGCTGCTTGATCAGCTCCTCGTACAAATTGGTGGCCTGGGACTGTTTTTGGAGCAGCTCGCCCTGAAGCGTTTTTATTTGCGTTTTCTGATCCGAGGAAAGAGCATTCAGAGATTTTATGTTCTGCTCGAGCTCGGTCAGTTTCGTTATTTGCAACTTTAGGTTATTGTTCTGCAAATTAATAATTTCTGACTGCTTTTGCACTTATTCAAGTTGCTACAACTGTAATTGCAAGGATTTGTGCTCAATTATAGATTTCTGGAGCAAATCATCCTTGTCGGACGTTTAAAGTTGAAATGCACGCAACTGCTGCTTTAATGATTCAGACAATGCTTTCTGAGATACGAGTTACTGTTGAAAATCCTGAATTTGCTTCAACTGAGCTTGAATTTTGACCTCGTAGTTGTTCGCCTTGAGCTGCACGATTTAGTATTCCAAATCTGATTTATCAGTGGTCACGGTGTTCAGAGAATCAACAAGGGCCTTAACTTTCTACTCTAATAGTTCATTTTCGTTTTGCAATTATTAGTTTTCGTTGCATTGCAGCTGAATAAGCTCCCTTTACGCGTTAAAATCAGAAATTAACAATAACAACTCCTCGTCTAAGCTGTTTTTATGATTCGGATTTGAAAGAATATAAACTTCGTATTAAAATTTAACAGCACTTTTCATTTCCTATCGATACTACATTCTGTAGATATTTTAAGCAGCTTATTCTAAAATTGATAAGTCACAAGTTGTCACGCAATCCTCTATGTTATGTAAAATCGACATATTTTGATGTGAATAGAATAATCTTTGGTTCTAATATTTATATATAAATGCCAATATTTCACTTCAATTATGCAATCGCAGCATTCATTTTCATCATCAATTAGTGCAGTGTCGCAATAAGAACACATTTAATAACGTATTGTATCAGATTAACCCACTAAATTAATGTTACGTTATTCCTTTATGCAATTTTTACAATAATTACTAATGGTTATTATGCGAATATATTATCTTCATATAATTATGTACAATTTTGGCTTTGAACCTGCTAAAATAGTTTGTGTAAGCGATATTTTGATTGACTTAATATCGTCTACAGTTCCAAAAGCTTTACTTCTTGGAAATTACGAATATATTTAAAAACTTGTATTTAAACTTTAGTAAACGGTTCAAAATATGTGCTTTACATATATATTTGTGTTGCATTTTATTTTAACTCTCATAATAACTATATTAGCTGGTGTATTTGCGGCATAAATTATAAAGGGTTTCGGTTCTTCGGAATATTCGTATTTTTAGCTTCTTGCTTTTGCGTCAGTATTGTCTTCATCATTATATACTTTTCTTTAATATAGTTTTAAGCTCGAAGGAAAATTTAATTCATAAGAGGGATTCGCGTTTGCCCTATTACTTGTAACATCTACTTCGTTGTATTAAATAATAACCAAGAAAATAACAAGTGTTGGTTTAGGGGCTGTATTTTGTGTATCACTATTTATTTCAGCCTCTGTCTTTCATTGGTAGCACTTTACTGACAAATCTGGCGTTTAGTTTACTTTAAAATTTAAGCTATTATTTCCAATAAGACCTGAATTATTTAAACTTATGTTGAAACATAGTTTATTAGCACTTGTCGAAGTACTATTTGAACCCTCTCTAGCAGTAATCGCTGTATATGGTTATTCAGTTTATGACTTTGAAAATAGATAATTTGGTGGCATTGGAATTATTATGTTCTGGATATTTAGATAAATTTACTTTTTATCCAATTCTGTGTCATAGTCAGTTTCTTCATTTTTGAACATATATTTTCATTCAAACACACAAATAAACAATAGTATTCGTGTATATTAAGCTTTTAGTAGTTGCCACTGGATAGTTTTTGGACTTTCAGTTTTAGTAGCTGGCTTATCGTAATGGGTTAGTTAATTTATTGTTTCTGTTTTGTTTAATGATAAAAATTTAAGCACAGAGTAAATAGAGTTAGTTTCCATTCTGAAAAATTAAATAAAGAGCGCAGCTGCGTTGGGTTTAACTGGATCTGGATATTCGTTTATAACTAGTTTAGCCAGAGCCAAAAATGAATTTAAAATCAAAGGAGCTATGTAGTTAATATAATTTTTGTATTTATGTGCTGCGATACTGATGATAATTTTCTAAAAATCAGTGTACGATTTTTATCATATATATTTATGCGGTATGTTAGCTTAAAATATTTCAGCTTACATTTTGTATGCAATTGAGTTGAAAAGACTAATAAAATTAAGGGAAATGATAGGTATTTAAGTACCTCTTTTAGAACAAGATTCAGAACACGAAACACTAGAACCTCAGTTAGTAATCGCGCCACTTATGCAGCAAATGATAACATCGGCAGAAATGTAAACATCGTCAGCTAAAACGGATAATTCAAAGTCTGAGTCTCTTTAAGCAGTAGGATAGCTCATACCGCCAATAATGCCAGATAGCATGGAGTTTATGCAAGCAAATAACAACCCTTCCAATTTACTTGGCGCTACTGATTCTAATATTGATTCCAGTAAGCCCAGAAAATCCAGCACCTCTGATAAATCGAAGAAGATAAACGGAATAATTGCTCAAATTGACGCAGCAGATTCGTCTCAAGCTTTTGTTGTGAAGCAAAATAGTTCTCAATTCCTCACATAATTATTCACAGAGTAACAAATAAATCAAAGTACAGTGCGTAAAAAGAAGAATTGGAACTCAGGTTCAGAGAAATGAATTATTAAATTATAATTACATAAAATTTTTGATTTCATATCTTACAAATTCCTCCAAATTCGTCAGCCACTATTATATTTTCGTTAAACTCAGTGATATCAACAATTTTCCCGCTCATAGTAATACCAAAGTCAGTTAACTAATTATTTTCGACTTTCATAATTTATCCAGTTTGCATACCAACAATTAAATCGGTTTGAGTGTTCAACGCTGTGATTAAACACTAGGTTGTGAATGATTAAACTATTTATATCTGAGCATCTTAAATAGTGAAAACGGTAACTTATTTTCCTGCAGTTCCAACAAGATATTCATTGAGTGAGTCAATCTTTTCAAATTCAGATTTATACGTCTGTTCATTTATTTGCAAGTTTCCAGCAGCGTCAAGTGTAACAGCTTATCCTTAGTAGAAGCAGAAATCAACGAAACAGCCTGATTTGTTAAAGTTTTGATCGTAACAGGTGAGTGTAATTTCATCTAATCTGTCAGAGCGGCTCATTCCGAACAAGTTTTCGCCTTGAATTTTGAGTAATTAACAGTTAGCTCCACCGAGTCCGAATTTTTGTTTTATTTCGGGGAAGAACGGATCCGCTCCGAATTACCATCTCATATCAAGTGATTTTGGTTTGTGAACGATCTTGTCAACGTAGTTCGGGGTAACTGAGGGGTCAAGTGGGTGTTGAACCCCGCTCAGCGGGTATTTACCCTAACTAACCAACAATTTAATGTTTTCGAACTCATTTTGATCCTCTTGGTCTAATTATTCTATTTTAATGTGCTGTTCAATGTATTTGAGCGGAACTTGGATGATGCGCACTTGGTTTTCGTCGCCTCCGATTGCGAATGTGAACGCATTTATTTTGCAAATGGCCCAGATTTCGCACCCGTTTGAGACCACAATTTCGGTATTCTGCATTGTTTGTGGGTTGATCGCGATTATTTGGTTGTATCGCACGCTGAGGAGCATTTAGTTATTTAGGGCGCAAATCTTGTGCCTGAATTTGGTTTTGTTCTTTCCTGTTATTTAACTGGTGTGAATGTAGAATTGACCATCTTTTTGATAGTAAAACAGGTGCATGCCCGTTTCAAGCTGAACTGAGAGTGTGTTACTATTGTAGTGCATTTCGATGACTCCACACCCTCCTTCGAAGTCTCTGCCAATTTTTTGCTCCAGTTCTCCTTTGTAGTTGTAAACTTGAATTTCTTTGTTTGTTCCTGCTACGAATATTTGATTTTGATTTGATGCTGTTGCTAGCGTTTGAGCGAAAAACTGATTTGTTTAGAATTACTGTTCGAATCTACCGTTTATTAGCAGGTATATTCGGGCGGGACCGTAGAGCTAGCTTACAATTAAATACGTTTCGTTTTTAACCGTTTAAAACTAAATGTTCGAAATCTGCGTTTTCACCTCAGAACCGGCCTGAGGCGTTAAGTAAAACTACTAGTGATTATCCTCAGAGTAAATATGAACACTGTTGTCAGCACAACCGAAGGCAAGGTAAGACTATGTAGCAGCTGCCGTTGTCGCAAGGGGCACGTTGTCAATATAACTTATTTGCTCAGCATTTTTAATTATTATAAAGCCAGTGAACGTGGCCAGAGCCGTTAAGGAATAAGAGGAAGCCAAAGAAGTCACATGGTGCTTCAAAGGCAAGGACTTGAGTAAAACTGGAGTAGGATTCAAAACGTAATAATAAAGCACGTTCTTCTCGTCCACCAACGTTATGTACGACTCGAAAACAGAAAGATACTTCATCTTGCTCTTCTCACTCACCATGAAATAGGTCTGGACCTGAGACTCCAACTTATAACTCACAAAACCATTCCCATGCGTATACACGAAGTTACCGTCACTAGAAAAGGCCTGCGTATTTTTCGAAGGAGAAGGAGATCCATAAAACATTTAAAAGAAGTGGTTATGTTGACCTATTAACCAAAATAATTTTTAATGAAATATAGAAGATCACTTCAATTTTACCAAAAATATTAATGCTGAAATAGTAACAAGAACCAATAGTAAAGATGAAGCAACTATTATAGGGATGAACATATCAAAATACTCTGCTATTACTCTATTCATGACTTGAGAGTAGAGATGAGTAATTTGACGTGGGAATTGCAAAACTGACGTGGTAATTAATGATGGACGTGGTAATTTTGTCTATTATTTCAACTTAGCAAATATGCTATATTTGCAGGTTTCCAGTGAGCTATTAGTTTAAGCCCTATTTTTTACAGATTTTAGCTGAAAATAAAGACAAATTAGCCCTATTCAGAATAATAATTATTAATTTAAAATTTTTATAAAATACTCAAAAGTTTAGAGTTTTTCATCATAAAAATACATTTAAAAGTATAATTATAATATTTTTATTATATTTATTTAATTTTAGAGTGTTTTGGGTTTCAATAAATATGAGAATTTTGATTGTGATATTAATTGTTAATTAGAGGTGGAATAAAATTTAATATGACGTCACAATATATACTAAATCAATTATTATCGTCCACCACATTTTGGAATGAGCTAAAAATGCAAAAAATGACTACTCACAACTTTCATGATTAAAATTTTTAAATTACCACGTACAATTACCACGTCGTGGTCGTACGTGGACCAAATCTGACGTTATACGTGGAATTACCCAACTCTAAATTGAGAGTATATCGAAATTGCTCTGAATATGTAGTATTTTAACTGTAAATATGTTATCACTTCATTTTGGCACTAAATACTATAACCGTTATTAATATTGTGATCACCAAAACGGACGCAACAATTATTAGTGGAACAAACATCGTTTAGTACTCCGCGACCACATTTTTCATGACTATGAACTCGCATTTGTTCATAATTCCGAACCCGACTTGAGCTGTTTTTAATTTCAGTTTTGTGTATTCCTGGTTTTCCTTGCACGTTGGTTTGGCGTAGCCGGGCTCGTCTATATATTAGTCGCAGGCGAAACAAAGCTCCTACTGCAGGTCGGTGTATTTGATCGAGTTTTGAAATCTGTAGAACCCGAGCGAGTGAGAGACGCCATCTTCTTTGTAAAACATACCGAACGAATTAAGCTCTCCAGGAGATATCGTTTGGACGGTGCACCTCGGATCGTCGTCCAAAGAATACCTCAGGCAGTTTCTGTCATCGTACAAATGCAAGGTCGCTCTCACCACGCAGCCCATGTAGGCTTGATCCTGCTGGGCGATCTCCCACAATATTTTGTCGTCGGCGTCCAGGTAGGACACCACGGTGAAGGCCTTGGTTAACGACGGGTTGTAGTTCTTCCTGAGCTGCACGAACTGCGGGGAGTTGTCGAATTCGATCCCAATGTTCTCGTTGAACTCTTTGATGTTCCCGGTTTTCTGAACTCGGACTTCGGAGTGCGGGTCGTAGAAGTACAGGTCGACGTGTACCTTCACGGCGGTTTACGTGTCACACAGCAGCTTGTTGAGGACGGAGTCTCTGTACTGGATCAACACGTTGGTCGGGTTGAGCATCGCGTACAGCGCCAGGTGCACGTCGTTCGTTCTGCAGCCCCAGGTGTCTTTGGCCAGGATTTTGTCGAACTTCCTCGTGATAATCGTGTAGATTCCGTTGGTATCGAACTTGATGTTGAACGTTATCTCGATTCTTCTGTTTTTAATAAATTACTTGTAAAAACTCGCTAACAGATACGCGTTAGATGCACTTGACTTAATTCGATAAATCGATATTTGACTAAAATTAGTTGAGGAAGACTAATATTCTGTTGGCAAACAATCATTAAGACAAGGGTAGATAGGAATTTAGTTATTTTAAAGATCTTCTTGAAATTCCAAATATAGTTCCAGGCTTGGATCAAACTACACTTTGCAATTATTTGCTGTAACTTTTATGTCAATATCTCTGTAAATCGTGTATTCCATTTCGGCTCTTTGGAAGCAGTTCGTACCATTGTATTTGGTATGCTCGATGGTATTGATAGAGTTATTTACTTTCACCAAGTTCACATCGTACCAGAGCTCGTACATTGCGTCATCCTTATCGAATATATGCTGATAATCTGCTGGAGAAAGAGTGAAAGAAACTACGATTTCCTGGTTGAATTGATAGAAGAAGTTCACCTCCGCGTCGCCAGGCCTCGGGAAAGACATGTCGTCGTAGTGGATCTGGGCGACTACGACCTTGCCCGGGAGGTACATCTTGCACAGGTTCTCGCTGGTGATTTTGTCCAGGCGCTCGAAGGGAAGCAGGTGGAGGTTCAGTTCGTTTGTCGCAACGTTTCCCTTTATGTAACTCTTAGCTGAGAAACACTCGCTGAAAGACGATGAGATGCTTGCTGCTTACAGTTATGTTATTAAGAACATATTCAGAAGTGGAACACAAAGATTTATAAATATCGAATCAACAATATTATGATATATTTCCAGTTACAAATCAAATATATAAATTTAGATTTAACTTTCATTTGTTTTAATACTTTTTATTTTGTATCACAAGGATGGTGGCGAGGATGTTAAAGCGTCGTGAGTTTTGTATATTCTACATGTTATTTAGTTTTACAGATTCGAGATCATTCACAAAAATTTGGGTTAAAGTTGGAGGAAAGATTTTAAGATGATAATGCCAAATTATATTCAATGAAGGATCGATATTTAGTGTATTTTTGATTCGTTTTTTGAGCATTTTATCAAAAAGAAAGCAAAAAGACGAAATTTGGAGTTTAAAATTCACTAGTTATAGTGGCATGAAATTGAAAAGCGCTCAATTTTAGTTTTTGAAATGGATTGAATTAATTAAATAACATAGTATTAAGCGTGATCAATCCAGATTTTCCACTCCGTTTTTGATGAAGAGAGGCGTTGCGGCTCATTGAATGAGGGAATGCGCAAATTTTACATTTGAATCGAAAAACCACTTTCCTATTGAACCTGATACCAATTGCAACTCGGACATCACCAATTGAGTAACGAATGCTAGTCAACAGATGAATCACGAGAAATAAATTCTGAAGCAATACAAGCAAGTATATACATCCAACAAAGTTACACAAACACCTAATTTCTTGAGTCTACCAGAAATCATGACATCGCAGGATCACGCGATCAGTGACTCCTCTACTTTTCACTGAGTTGCAAATGAGCCGAGTGAATAGAGCTCAACACTTGCCACCTATTTTAGAGCATTCCCTCAAGGCTTAAAGTTATTGAGAACAATCTGGACAACTTTACGCTACTGATTCAAGCAACTTGAATCAATTTTAGGTTAAGCAGCCGTGACGGCAGCAGGACCCTCCAAATTGCTTTTAAACCGAGCTTTTTCGTAACTGGAGATTCTTAGTAGTTTACTAATACTAAATCAAGACGATTCTTGACTTATAGTAAATTTTACTAAAATCTCAATCAATTTTGAGAACTAGTACAAGCCAATGGATATTGTTGCTTCAGAACAGTAAATTTTTCTTGAACTAAGACAACGAGTTGTTTGAACTGTGATTCCTTCTGAATTAATGAAAAGTTCAAAAATAAATCAATTATTCAATCGAAGTTAGGCCAACCAATGACAATAGCTTCACCAAATGAACCCACCCGACGATTGCATATACCATGATAATCGAAACGGTCTTCTTCAAGCGTTTTGAGAATTTCACTAATTTATGGTTTAATTCTACTAAACTAGCAGCTGGCAGCGAAATGACCACATATAATGTTCGGAGAGACGATGTCTTTGTTAACAATACAAGGATGTTGATACTTTGAACTTCTTTTTAAAGTAGAAATCTTAGAGTTCCTCAGCTCTCATGAAGTAATAACTAAGTCAGGATGACCAGTGTTATTATGTTCCCGCATGGGTCCTCTGTTTCAAAACCAGAGTTAAATCAAAAATCCGCTCAGTTTTCAAAGAAGTAAATTTTTGGAAAATAGAAAATTTTGTAGACGAAAGCTAAAAGGAAGCTGCGAAAATATATTTGAAGAAACAAGTGAAATTTGATTTGCAATATTTTATAAATCAGGCTAATTATATCATAGTATCATTTTTGTTAAATATAATATTCATTATGTTCTATTTTCCCCTCCATTAAACATCGCCACCATCCTGTATCACACAACAATCAATATCATAGTTATCATATTCTTGTACGCATTTTATAATTATTATCATATCATTGATTTTGTCCATTAAAACATGAGTAAATATGTAACATTTATGTTAGTAACATATATTTATAATATAGATATGTAATAGAATAATATTATAATAGAATAATATTATATTTGATTTAATGTGTGTGAACTGTTACAATATTAAAATTAATTTAGATAATACGAAAGTAATATCATCAATGACATAATTAACTAGAAATATTTTCACACCATAAATCGTAAACAATAGAGATTCGTCATCATCCACGGACAAAAATAATCTTGGATTTTAATTATATTTACACTATACATACATATATTTTTACTATTTTAATTTTTTACAGGAAATCAAACTATTCATGTTCAAATCATAATATTTGCTTCTAAGATTAAACAACTCATAAATTGACCGTAATATATAATAATAAAAATAACCTGTAGCTTGTATGTGTTTGATATATAATATATAAATCTACTTCACATATCATCATTCTCAATAACTTTTACCTTCATTTTAAGTTACAGTTATTATTAAAGCATCGGAGCTACCTTTTAAATAACCAAAGAAATTAAAATCTGACATATACATATAATGATTGATACTACCACGACAGCTACTACTGCGTTTTTAGCTTCTAGTTTGAACTAGTCTAATTTCGATATGAATAGCTCATCAATGCTCACATAGTCCATTAATACATCTTCAACGTAAATTATTAACATTTGTGATAATTTGGAGTTAGGACTGAGAACGTAACTTTAAAAATTTATAAATTACTCTGTGCTGAGTGGAATTGTGTACGAATAAGCGAAGTCGCCGCTAGAATTTATCATCTGGTATGTGCTCACCAAAGTGTCAAGGTTCGTTTAACTCATGTTCAGAACCAAGTTCACTTTTTGGTCATTTAATGAACATTAACTAATAGCTTGCCCCAACTCAATTTTCATTGTCTGTTTTTCAACTTTAATAATCGCTTAATTAAAACAGCTCTCGCTAGCAGCACCTACGTTCTGGTTCATCACTTTTACCATTTACCCGTTTTTGAAGAACCTAATAATCATGTTAAACTGATAAGTTGAATCATTTGTGGCCAAGTACCTTTTAAGATTCGCTTCACAATCGCTTTCCAGCAAGTCCTTGCACTGCAAGCGTGTTCGACCTGTTGCAAACTTGTAAGAGCTTGTGATCATGGTGAAAGACATCGAAGGTTCTTGATAATAATTTTCAACAGATGAAGTGATTTAGGTACCATCTAACACATAAGCGGTGGGGATTCGGCTTGAATAGCCGAAGAACTAGATCTGCACATAATCAGCTTAGAGCGCGGTTATTTGGTTATTGTAATCCTAGAATACTTATAAACCTGAAGAAAGCACAGTCGTATTAGCAACTAAATCCAAGTATGCGGAAGCGCCTTAGACTTTGAACTAAATACTAGAATATGCTTTTTAAAACTAAATGACAGTGTAGTTGTTCACTTAAATCGACGTCATCAACGTGGCACCAGCTGACTCAAAATAAAGCTGAAACTAGATGAACTGAATCGAGCTGGAAAGCGGCTTCAGACCGATGTTTGGAATGGTTGCGTTGAAGGTATTTGTGGAGCCCCACGAGGGTGGTTTTCTAAATGTTTGGAAGTCAGTTCCGATTGCTAGTTTTTCGTATCTGTCTATTTCTCCATTCAAGTAAACAATAAATACATCAGCTAAAACCAAGTTCTTCATGTTGTTAGAATTTGTGGGCGAAATCAACTGAGGACAGTTTTAGGCGTTGGAAACCTGAAGCTATATATAGTTTATATCTACCGTGGTACGACTTGACTGGAAACAATTAAGTTAAAGAGCTTTTTATGTTAGAACAGATCCCATAACCACTCTTGTATAATGGATTTTGGACTCTATTGTTACAATTACTTGATCTGAAGCTAGATATGATTCATCTAAGCATTTCAAACATCGGATGTTGATGCCAATGGTTGTGGCATAGCTAAAATTCACTACGATAAAAGAAGTAGGGATAAAGTCACCATTAGCGTCAACCAATGCATTGGCGAACACGGTCACATTGATACCTCTTGGAATCTGATAGCATTCTAACTTACCAGTTGGTGTCAGATATAATCTATAAAATCTCTTGGAACGAATTGTTACCAAATGAACGTATGATGACGCGTTGTAGCAGTCGCTAAATTCCGTTTTATCTTCAATCGTTAATTCTAGAAGACATAGTTGTAAGAATTGCATATTTGAAGCGGAACTAGCTTTCCATATTTGAGTTATTATAATATTTGTGATATTTATAGCATCCTTTAATCACGTTATCATTAAACAAATTGAGTCGAATACATTGACAAATACATTAAATTATTATTGAACATTTTTCATACACATAGTTATATAAGTTTGTTACATATATTATTATATTTTAGATTAAATATCTATTTTAGAAATCAGAGTATTGAATATTGGAATTAATATTTTTAATAATAATAATTATTAAATAATAGACAATAAAATTATATAATAAGTAATAGTCTTCAATCGATGCAGAGTATAATGATGGAATTAAATAAATAACAAATTAAAAGAATCAACTTTGCTACATATAATTTTGCTTTATTATATTGTTATAACTGCTAATAACTTCATTGAAATTAGTTAAACATTAATAAAATGACTCACTTAACTGTAATCTTATCATCAGCACTAAGGCTCAATTTAGTCATTCCATCTTCATCTCATAAATCATGACAATCCACAAATCCAAACTTAGTTAACACAAATATAACTTTTAAGGAACTATTATATTTATAAATGTAACATTGTTTCATAATCATTTAATATATTTTAGTCATTGTTAGAAATGTTAATCTAAAGCTTAATTTATTTCAATAAATATCAAAATGAAATATATACTTTATTTTTGACTTACTAAGATTAATTATGATTAATTTATTAAAATACTATTTATATATTTTCACATTTTTTCTCATTTTCTCTCAGATGAACTCCGAGAACCCTTTCTTAAATTCGTGGATTTCGTCCTCCTGTATTTTGACCAGTTCTTTGTAACTTTGTAAAATTGTTTTCATTTGCTCGGTTCTTTTCACCCCTTCGTTTTCAATTTTTGTGTTTTAGCCTTTAAGTTGAACGATGAGTTCCTGTAATTGCTTCACTTATCTCTGAGTCAGGTCCAGTTTCGTTTGCAAAGTGGATGTTTATTGGCTTTGAACGGCCAATTTGTGGATCAACCCAGAATTTTCGTTTATTGTCGGCGAAATATCGGATTTCCGGCTCATTCTCTCTGAGTATGCGTCCAGGAAGTCAAGCTCGTTATTATTTATTGTTTTAGACTGTAATTAAGTTAGCTGGTTCTGCTACTGAATCACTGTTTACTCGAGAACTGCGTTGAGTTGCTGGAGCTAGGTCGTGTCACTGGAATACTTCAACTCAAGATTCGAGCGCAAAAGGGCGATGGTCTACTCGTGCTCGGAAATAAGGGTGATATTTGCTTGAATTTAGGAAGTAAGCTATGCATTTACCGCTGTGAGGGAGAGGATTTGTGCATCGCTAGATTCAAGCTAGTTACACATAACGTTACCACAAACTAATCTCAATATCAAACCTCATCTTCTAGGATTGTCACTCTGAATAGCCTCCTCAGACAACCTAAGTTAGTTCGGCACTTGAACTAACATTATTGACCTCGGAAGATATCTTTGTAACAATCTTTGGGATGGCTGGTATGAATCTTGGGTATCAGCGGCAACGCGTAGTCCTTACTCTTGAAAGCGAAATCTCTGCAATATATTAACTGCATAAAATCTGTGTTTGTGTTTTGTTGTTTTACATAGTAAGTTCCATACGGATTTCTTCCATTTTCAACATCTGGTTTCTTATTATCCAATGCTCTGTTATCATTTCCTGCTGTTACCTTAATCGCGTTGTACTTTTTCCTCACCTTAATGTGTATTTCATTTATGACCTTACATGCCTAGTCGTGTCCTGCTTTTGCATTGCATCCACACAATTCGCATACTTTAGGCATACCAACATCATACTTTCCAAACGCCAGATCTATTAAATGCTAAATAGATTCATGGGAAGCATCCCATAACCCATTATAGTATATCCAACTTTTGGGACTGTATCATCAATCTTATTCTGCTGTATCTCTTTCGCGCGCATCTTTCCTTTCTTCTCCTTGAAGTAGTTATTCGCAACCTCTGTTTGTAAATCAAAGCCTACTTTGTGTGTAGGTGCATAATTTTTCGTTTTACTAATCATATCAAAGATCCATAAAACATTTAAAAGAAGTGGTTATGTTGACCTATTAACCAAAATAATTTTTAATGAAATATAGAAGATCACTTCAATTTTACCAAAAATATTAATGCTGAAATAGTAACAAGAACCAATAGTAAAGATGAAGCAACTATTATAGGGATGAACATATCAAAATACTCTGCTATTACTCTATTCATGACTTGAGAGTAGAGATGAGTAATTTGACGTGGGAATTGCAAAACTGACGTGGTAATTAATGATGGACGTGGTAATTTTGTCTATTATTTCAACTTAGCAAATATGCTATATTTGCAGGTTTCCAGTGAGCTATTAGTTTAAGCCCTATTTTTTACAGATTTTAGCTGAAAATAAAGACAAATTAGCCCTATTCAGAATAATAATTATTAATTTAAAATTTTTATAAAATACTCAAAAGTTTAGAGTTTTTCATCATAAAAATACATTTAAAAGTATAATTATAATATTTTTATTATATTTATTTAATTTTAGAGTGTTTTGGGTTTCAATAAATATGAGAATTTTGATTGTGATATTAATTGTTAATTAGAGGTGGAATAAAATTTAATATGACGTCACAATATATACTAAATCAATTATTATCGTCCACCACATTTTGGAATGAGCTAAAAATGCAAAAAATGACTACTCACAACTTTCATGATTAAAATTTTTAAATTACCACGTACAATTACCACGTCGTGGTCGTACGTGGACCAAATCTGACGTTATACGTGGAATTACCCAACTCTAAATTGAGAGTATATCGAAATTGCTCTGAATATGTAGTATTTTAACTGTAAATATGTTATCACTTCATTTTGGCAATAAATACTATAACCATTATTAATATTGTGATCACCAAAACAGACGCAACAATTATTAGTGGAACAAACATCGTTTAGTACTCCGCGACCACATTTTTCATGACTATGAACTCGCATTTGTTCATAATTCCGAACCCGACTTGAGCTGTTTTTAATTTCAGTTTTGTGTATTCCTGGTTTTCCTTGCACGTTGGTTTGGCGTAGCCGGGCTCGTCTATATATTAGTCGCAGGCGAAACAAAGCTCCTACTGCAGGTCGGTGTATTTGATCGAGTTTTGAAATCTGTAGAACCCGAGCGAGTGAGAGACGCCATCTTCTTTGTAAAACATACCGAACGAATTAAGCTCTCCAGGAGATATCGTTTGGACGGTGCACCTCGGATCGTCGTCCAAAGAATACCTCAGGCAGTTTCTGTCATCGTACAAATGCAAGGTCGCTCTCACCACGCAGCCCATGTAGGCTTGATCCTGCTGGGCGATCTCCCACAATATTTTGTCGTCGGCGTCCAGGTAGGACACCACGGTGAAGGCCTTGGTTAACGACGGGTTGTAGTTCTTCCTGAGCTGCACGAACTGCGGGGAGTTGTCGAATTCGATCCCAATGTTCTCGTTGAACTCTTTGATGTTCCCGGTTTTCTGAACTCGGACTTCGGAGTGCGGGTCGTAGAAGTACAGGTCGACGTGTACCTTCACGGCGGTTTACGTGTCACACAGCAGCTTGTTGAGGACGGAGTCTCTGTACTGGATCAACACGTTGGTCGGGTTGAGCATCGCGTACAGCGCCAGGTGCACGTCGTTCGTTCTGCAGCCCCAGGTGTCTTTGGCCAGGATTTTGTCGAACTTCCTCGTGATAATCGTGTAGATTCCGTTGGTATCGAACTTGATGTTGAACGTTATCTCGATTCTTCTGTTTTTAATAAATTACTTGTAAAAACTCGCTAACAGATACGCGTTAGATGCACTTGACTTAATTCGATAAATCGATATTTGACTAAAATTAGTTGAGGAAGACTAATATTCTGTTGGCAAACAATCATTAAGACAAGGGTAGATAGGAATTTAGTTATTTTAAAGATCTTCTTGAAATTCCAAATATAGTTCCAGGCTTGGATCAAACTACACTTTGCAATTATTTGCTGTAACTTTTATGTCAATATCTCTGTAAATCGTGTATTCCATTTCGGCTCTTTGGAAGCAGTTCGTACCATTGTATTTGGTATGCTCGATGGTATTGATAGAGTTATTTACTTTCACCAAGTTCACATCGTACCAGAGCTCGTACATTGCGTCATCCTTATCGAATATATGCTGATAATCTGCTGGAGAAAGAGTGAAAGAAACTACGATTTCCTGGTTGAATTGATAGAAGAAGTTCACCTCCGCGTCTCCTGACCTCGGGAAGGACATGTCGTCGTAGTGGATCTGGGCGACCACGACCTTGCCCGGCAGGTACATCTTGCACAGGTTCTCGCTGGTGATTTTGTCCAGGCGCTCGAAGGGAAGCAGGTGGAGGTTCAGTTCGTTTGTCGCAACGTTTCCCTTTATGTAACTCTTAGCTGAGAAACACTCGCTGAAGGATGAAGAAGCGCTTACTGTTTGTATATGTATAATATTTATCAACATTGAGGAAGTGGAATTAAAACATGAATAACTGTTTTTAACAATATAATAACTTAATATAATATTTTAAAATTACTTACAGTTAGTTAAGAGAGTTACAAAATCAAATCTAAAGATTAATAAATAAGATAATAAAATCATTGCTTTACTCAATTTTATCAAATATAATATATTTTCATTAAATCATATTTCATACATATACATAGTATTTATACAAATTTCATATACAAATCAATTAATTTTCATTTCTTTCTAGAATAGTTATTAACTTAAAAAATGACTTTTTTAACTGTATCATCAGCACTAAGGCTCAATTTAGTCATTCCATCTTCATCTCATAAATCATGACAATCCACAAATCCAAACTTAGTTAACACAAATATAACTTTTAAGGAACTATTATATTTATAAATGTAACATTGTTTCATAATCATTTAATATATTTTAGTCATTGTTAGAAATGTTAATCTAAAGCTTAATTTATTTCAATAAATATCAAAATGAAATATATACTTTATTTTTGACTTACTAAGATTAATTATGATTAATTTATTAAAATACTATTTATATATTTTCACATTTTTTCTCATTTTCTCTCAGATGAACTCCGAGAACCCTTTCTTAAATTCGTGGATTTCGTCCTCCTGTATTTTGACCAGTTCTTTGTAACTTTGTAAAATTGTTTTCATTTGCTCGGTTCTTTTCACCCCTTCGTTTTCAATTTTTGTGTTTTAGCCTTTAAGTTGAACGATGAGTTCCTGTAATTGCTTCACTTATCTCTGAGTCAGGTCCAGTTTCGTTTGCAAAGTGGATGTTTATTGGCTTTGAACGGCCAATTTGTGGATCAACCCAGAATTTTCGTTTATTGTCGGCGAAATATCGGATTTCCGGCTCATTCTCTCTGAGTATGCGTCCAGGAAGTCAAGCTCGTTATTATTTATTGTTTTAGACTGTAATTAAGTTAGCTGGTTCTGCTACTGAATCACTGTTTACTCGAGAACTGCGTTGAGTTGCTGGAGCTAGGTCGTGTCACTGGAATACTTCAACTCAAGATTCGAGCGCAAAAGGGCGATGGTCTACTCGTGCTCGGAAATAAGGGTGATATTTGCTTGAATTTAGGAAGTAAGCTATGCATTTACCGCTGTGAGGGAGAGGATTTGTGCATCGCTAGATTCAAGCTGATACTGAAGCTCCTGAATGGTTTTACCACTCTACGTGAAATGAGACTACAAAGTGGTAAGCTGATTTTGTATTTCATTAATATCCGCAGTCGGACTCACAGACTCTTTCTGTAATAATGAAGCTGAAAGAGTCCTTATAGCTTGCTCTTTGAATTCTAGCGTTTGCTCTAACTATTGTTTGTAGTTTTGTTCTAAAGTCAAATCCTCACGGGTTTGTGACAGCGTGTTATTAAGTTCGGTTATTTACTCTTTTAACAACGAAATTTCTTTGACGTGTTGCGCTAACTATTCAAGTTACTATTAGCAAGTTTATTCAATAGTCAAATAAACTTGTTTTGCAATTTAATCTTATTTCTATAGATTATTCTCCTTTATATGCAACTTATCGATTAAATCTCTTTTTTCTTACAAAGATTGTTCTAATTACATTTTATAGTTTTGCTCTAACACTAAATTTTCTTCCGATTCGGCCAAAGTACTTGTTAGTTATTGTATTCTTTAAGTCAATATTAATTCTTTGTGCTAAATGCTTTCTTCTAACTATATTTTATAATTTTATTCAAGTAAATAATTACAGTTTAATTCTTCTAATTCAGCTTTCAAGTCATTATATTAGACAAGTTAAGATTTGTATTCTTAAATGTATTGTTCTGATTAACTAAGCGGATGCTCGGCCAGTTATTTTTCAAGCTCAGCTATTTTCGCGGATCTCTCTTGGTTCAAGAACTGCTCTTACTCGAGAGTGGAGCCCTCTTGCATCTTCTGTGTGTGGAGCGCGGCTATTTGTTGTTCAGCTGTCTCGCGCTGCTTGGTCTGTTGCTGCAGGTTCTGCTTGCACTCTTTGAGCTCGGCTTCCACTTTCTCCATTTCCACGTTTGTCTCTTCGAAAAGTGCGTTCAGTTGTTCTAGCTCGGCTTTCTTTTCGTCATGATTCTTTTCGATTTCTTGTAGCTGTTATTAAAGCTGTAAGAATTCTGAGTTCTTTGATTCATATTTTTCGTTAAGTTGCGCGACGGAGTCCGTTAAAGATTTGGCTTATTCGTCGCTGTTTATTTTGTTTTCTTCGAGCGCTTATATTTTATCGGACTGGGCCGCGGCTTGTGCCTTTGTCTCTGCTAATGTCTACGAGATTTCTGCGATTTGCGTTTCTTTTTCTTCAATGTGGGCGCTGTGCCTTGCTTCAGCTTCTTCGAACAACGTCTTTTAGACAGCGAGTTCGGCAAGTCGTTCTTGGATCTGAGAGTTCAAGGATTCTATTTGCGCCGACAGGTCTGCCGATAGGGTGTTGGCGTGTTCGAGCTCTTCTTGTTTCCTCTTAAGATCTTCTTCAAGTGACGCTGCGTGGCGCTGTGCTTCTTCCAGCGAGTCCGCCTTTTATTTCAAGTCGTTGGCTCGTTCTTCCAATGCCGCACTTAGAGCCTCTTCTTTTTGGGCATGCGCAGATTCAGCGGATGCCATGGACTGCTTCAATTCAGCGATCTGTTCCAACTAGTTTGCGCTGGCGACTTCCAGTTCTTCGTGAGATTTTTGCAGAGCCGACAGCTTTTCGGCTACTTCTTGGCTGGCCTGCTTTGAAGATTGCTCTTGAAGTTGCAGCTCGGCCAGTTGTTTTTCAAGCTCAGCTATTTTCGCGGATCTCTCTTGGTTCAAGAACTGCTCTTACTCGAGAGTGGAGCCCTCTTGCATCTTCTGTGTGTGGAGCGCGGCTATTTGTTGTTCAGCTGTCTCGCGCTGCTTGGTCTGTTGCTGCAGGTTCTGCTTGCACTCTTTGAGCTCGGCTTCCACTTTCTCCATTTCCACGTTTGTCTCTTCGAAAAGTGCGTTCAGTTGTTCTAGCTCGGCTTTCTTTTCGTCATGATTCTTTTCGATTTCTTGTAGCTGTTATTAAAGCTGTAAGAATTCTGAGTTCTTTGATTCATATTTTTCGTTAAGTTGCGCGACGGAGTCCGTTAAAGATTTGGCTTATTCGTCGCTGTTTATTTTGTTTTCTTCGAGCGCTTATATTTTATCGGACTGGGCCGCGGCTTGTGCCTTTGTCTCTGCTAATGTCTACGAGATTTCTGCGATTTGCGTTTCTTTTTCTTCAATGTGGGCGCTGTGCCTTGCTTCAGCTTCTTCGAACAACGTCTTTTAGACAGCGAGTTCGGCAAGTCGTTCTTGGATCTGAGAGTTCAAGGATTCTATTTGCGCCGACAGGTCTGCCGATAGGGTGTTGGCGTGTTCGAGCTCTTCTTGTTTCCTCTTAAGATCTTCTTCAAGTGACGCTGCGTGGCGCTGTGCTTCTTCCAGCGAGTCCGCCTTTTATTTCAAGTCGTTGGCTCGTTCTTCCAATGCCGCACTTAGAGCCTCTTCTTTTTGGGCATGCGCAGATTCAGCGGATGCCATGGACTGCTTCAATTCAGCGATCTGTTCCAACTAGTTTGCGCTGGCGACTTCCAGTTCTTCGTGAGATTTTTGCAGAGCCGACAGCTTTTCGGCTACTTCTTGGCTGGCCTGCTTTGAAGATTGCTCTTGATGTTGCAGCTCGGCCAGTTGTTTTTCAAGCTCAGCTATTTTCGCGGATCTCTCTTGGTTCAAGAACTGCTCTTACTCGAGAGTGGAGCCCTCTTGCATCTTCTGTGTGTGGAGCGCGGCTATTTGTTGTTCAGCTGTCTCGCGCTGCTTGGTCTGTTGCTGCAGGTTCTGCTTGCACTCTTTGAGCTCGGCTTCCACTTTCTCCATTTCCACGTTTGTCTCTTCGAAAAGTGCGTTCAGTTGTTCTAGCTCGGCTTTCTTTTCGTCATGATTCTTTTCGATTTCTTGTAGCTGTTATTAAAGCTGTAAGAATTCTGAGTTCTTTGATTCATATTTTTCGTTAAGTTGCGCGACGGAGTCCGTTAAAGATTTGGCTTATTCGTCGCTGTTTATTTTGTTTTCTTCGAGCGCTTATATTTTATCGGACTGGGCCGCGGCTTGTGCCTTTGTCTCTGCTAATGTCTACGAGATTTCTGCGATTTGCGTTTCTTTTTCTTCAATGTGGGCGCTGTGCCTTGCTTCAGCTTCTTCGAACAACGTCTTTTAGACAGCGAGTTCGGCAAGTCGTTCTTGGATCTGAGAGTTCAAGGATTCTATTTGCGCCGACAGGTCTGCCGATAGGGTGTTGGCGTGTTCGAGCTCTTCTTGTTTCCTCTTAAGATCTTCTTCAAGTGACGCTGCGTGGCGCTGTGCTTCTTCCAGCGAGTCCGCCTTTTATTTCAAGTCGTTGGCTCGTTCTTCCAATGCCGCACTTAGAGCCTCTTCTTTTTGGGCATGCGCAGATTCAGCGGATGCCATGGACTGCTTCAATTCAGCGATCTGTTCCAACTAGTTTGCGCTGGCGACTTCCAGTTCTTCGTGAGATTTTTGCAGAGCCGACAGCTTTTCGGCTACTTCTTGGCTGGCCTGCTTTGAAGATTGCTCTTGAAGTTGCAGCTCGGCCAGTTGTTTTTCAAGCTCAGCTATTTTCGCGGATCTCTCTTGGTTCAAGAACTGCTCTTACTCGAGAGTGGAGCCCTCTTGCATCTTCTGTGTGTGGAGCGCGGCTATTTGTTGTTCAGCTGTCTCGCGCTGCTTGGTCTGTTGCTGCAGGTTCTGCTTGCACTCTTTGAGCTCGGCTTCCACTTTCTCCATTTCCACGTTTGTCTCTTCGAAAAGTGTGTTCAGTTGTTCTAGTTCATCTTATTTGTCTGTCGCGTTCTATTTTTCGCCAACCAGCTCTTCTTTGAGTTCTTTTATTTAGTTTTAAAGCCCTAAAATTAGTACGTTCATTTCTTCTTCTAGTTGCATCTTTTCATTCAGACGTTTATTTTAAAGTTCTTGAACATTATTTTCCTGTCTTGCAAGTTCTTCTTTTAATTTATCAATTTCTTCTGTAGAAAGATGAATTTCTTCCCTCAATTAATTGTTTTCGTTTTAAATTAATTGCATTTCCTGAGCAGCTTTGCCATTTTTGTAGATGTCATTCTATTGGAGAATTTGGGAATCGGACAGTTATTGCTTTAATTATTTAAGCTAAAGGGTTAATTGATCATTGTTTACAGCTGATTAAGTTTTGAACTATTCCGCTTATTGCAAAAGCTTTAAATTAGAGTTGTGGGCTACTTAAAGCTCACTGTGAGCGACTTTTAGTTGATCAAGTTCTTTTAGTTTTTATTGAATGAGTTATTGCTGGTCCGCAGATTGTGCTTGGTTCAATTGTTATTTTAGTTGTTCAATGAGAATTTGATCGAGTGGGTCGTGAGCAGGACCAGTGTTCTGAGACAAATCGGAGATTTATGCGTTCAGGCTCTCAATCTGCTCCTACAATTTTGATTTCTCTTTCAATTGTGAGGTAATTTCACTTTGTTATTTATTTAACTGTTCAGTTAATGCTACGTTTTCTGTTTTCAAGGAATCTATTTCTTTCTGTTTCGTTTGATTTTCATTTTGAAGCAGGTCTAAGTCTTCACCAACACGTTTACTGAACGCGCGTGATACATCACGTAACCCAATAAACTATTTCTGGTATGTTTTCATCAAGTATACGGCAGTTTCAGCGTTGGTTTGCATTTCTTTTCCGTGTTCTCTGCACTATTGCACGTGTTGTCTCATCTTGGAATATGGACCGGATTCTTGGCAATTTCCGTATGGGCATTTAAATGTTTGCTCGAGAATTACAGAGGTGAGATCGGGTCTTTCTTTGTAAGAAGTTGTTGGCTTCTAGCACTTAGCGCAAGTGTTTGCTTTTTTCTGTGCGCATCGGATGCATAAAGTACATCCACAATCTAAAGTTACAGCCTGCGTTAAAAATATTGAACACGCATTACACTTGCTCAAAATTAGGTCAGATTTTTGTTCTTCCGTTAAAATTGGCTGTAATTGTTTGGAGCTCAGAAGGCTCTCGTTTGAAGGCATGAAATCGGAAGGGTTGACGTTGGTCAGTCTTTTTTCGAATTCATACTGGAACATTTTGTTTGATTCAAAGCTTTGCACATAATCTTGCATGAATAGCGACTAAGCGATACTGTTCAGCAGATTCTTGTTAATTTCTTCATTTGGCTGGTATTTGTTTTGAATTTGTTATAACATTTCATGGAGTGTGCCTTTTAAGTTATGCTTCAATTTTAACTAAAATATTTTTATGCAATGGATTAACACCACTTCGCGTATGAATTAGTCCTATTTGGTTTATTTCGTGCTGTGTTCGATTTCGATTCTTCTTTTTACCAAGTGTTTGCTTCCGCGTGAGTACAAGCTGTCTCTGCGTATAAATTCAACGTTTAAGCTCCCAGTGCATTTTAGGTCCAAATCCGTTCGCCCACCTCCTATTTAATACGAATAAATCAACATTAATGATTTAAAAGTTTTCAATCGTCCAGGAATATCTCCGAAAGTAATTATAGTTCCAACCACGTTCGGTCATCAGAACTCAAATTTCGTTTTGCACCTTTTGAGCGAAATAAAAAACGACGCATACATCATCCCAACCTGTCAAGTTTCAAACCACTCCGTTATTGACCCCGAACAGATAACAAAAGATATCAGTTCATTAATTTAATACTTGTAATTAAAAGATAATGAAGAGAAAGTGGTTCTGATCGGAATCTCGTTCAGCTGCGCGGGAGTGGTAAAATACTAACATCAGAACAAAAACAGTGTTCTTAAAATGATTCTGATGTGGCCGATGTTCGACAAGTTCCAGCCGCTGCTCTGGCCATACTAGTTGCAACTTGAGATGGGAGAACGTGCGCAGAAGTGGATAGCGGATAACCAAGAGCACCTGATTTACAACGGGTACACCAAGCAAGAAATAGAACAACTCGCGACCAGGACCACGATTTCAAAGTACGACGGCATATTCGCGCAAAAGCTGTAAATTGGCATCGAAGACTACTACGAAAGACAAACGGTTGACGCCAAACAAATAGTAACAGACACGGTCATCATCTGCTCGAAAGGAGACGAAATCGCTGGAAGATACGTCCCCAAGAAAGAAATCAAACAGAACACGCATATACAGCTCATCCAAATCAACATGGGCAAGCACCTGGACGCCCCAGTGTACGGCGGAGGAGACGCAACCTGCATTATCGCTTAAAATGTAATGTGAATTATTGTCTTACACAACTTTTTTTATTTGTATGCAGCATATATTAGTAAAATAATTAAACTCACTTACAGACTACACATTACAAATTGAGTGTGTCATGATTTAGCAATTTCTATTTTCAAAAGAATTATGCTAACTATTAACACGTATTGCGATAAATGAGAAAAAGAAATACAAGCTTTCCACATCAATAATGAATCCGTTCGCTTGCACAAAACAACAGATTCAAAGCATATACAAACTCATAGATCGCAAAACATCTTAACACACGTCTCAATGGACCAGTGTAGCCCAGTGTGTTACTTTAGAAGAAGTTTAAAAACCTATTTAGGTTTTCATGACTCGCACTCAGTCCACCACCGAAAAATTAGATATCGCCATTGAATACATTAGATAAATTAAATCAGGAAGCAAAATCGAGTTCACGTAAGGAACGTGGTACAGAATGACGATGGTGGCGCTGATGCTAGCTTGTAAGATGACCGACGATATAGTTCTTGCGTTTGAAGATTTTGCCCAATGTATCAAGGGAATGTCATGTCAGTTGTTATAACTGCTGGAAAAAGAGTTTCTAGAATCATTGCAGTTTAACTGTTTTGTGGAACTTAGCGCAATCAGCGTAGAAACACACGAAGATTATGACGAATACGATCAAATGGACAAAGAGCTTAGAGATATTTTGAATTTATGAGTGACTAGTAGATATTTAGTAATATTTAAACCATGTGATCAATTGAAAACATCTCGCACACTCGCTACATTTCATAAATTTTGTAATCATACTTTAATTTCACACCAAACGAATCGAGCTAATAAATATAGCAATCCCAATAACTCGGTTATAAGTTAAAATAATATAATCACTTAAAGAGATGATGAAAAGCATTAAATGCCATCTGAAATCTATTACACAATCCATAACCCATTGAGGTCGCGCACTGTTCTTGATGCTGTGGAAGAAGACATCCAACCTTAGTAAATGTAACCAAAAACCATCAAAAAATCTAACAAGAAAACAAATAAGTTACAAAGTATCGTGGTGCAAGGACAAAGCGTATCCAGGTGGTAGACTAATAGTAATTAGTTTGATTTTGTGAAGTTTAAATGATAAACGATGTTGCACAAGAGAAAATGACGTATAAACATGGATACATTATTTTCATTTTAACGGCAACATAGACTAACATATGAAACGTGACATAAGTAGCGAAGTATATATTATTGGTGGATGAACAAATGGGATTTATTAATCTACTCATCAAAATAATAGTTACACGAAAATAGTGATTGGAAAGAATATTTTGATGCAAATTATTTTGTGGCAATTCTTTGCATTTGCTTGGAACACACTATTAAAAAGAATGTGACAGTGTGTTGTTACTAAATGTCATAAATATAGTTTATGATCATATCTGAAGAAGTTGGTGTAGATTACCACACCAAATGGGAAACACGGTTTCGCCTTTACAGCGGAAAGAAGACAATTAAGAAGATAATGATATAATCACCATCGATTTGACACAAAGAAAGTATGAAGAACGAAACTTTGAAGAGTATTTAAAGAATAGATTCGATGAACCGTCACTAAATGATACATAAATTATGAAACAACTCAGAAAAATGGTAGCAACTGATGCCATTACAAATTTAAATTCTTTCGTAGAAGAAGAGTGAGATAGCATTAATAAAACATTTATCACGATAACCTATTTTGGTATTTAACTTATGGCAATACTATATAATTCAATACCATTATTCAATATTATTTACTACTGAGCACAAAATCGTATTTTTATGATAAAGTAACTTTAATAATATTTGACTCACTAAAATCAGAAAACGGTTATTATTGAGTTCATAATTTGTAAGCGTACTAGTATCTTAGACTAACTTTAATAAACTAGTCAAAATACAAAAGTATGTAAACTGTTTGTAAATATATTTATTATTTATGCTTTGCAACTATATTTGTACAAAATTACGTCAAATATGTTTTCCACACCAACAATGGGTAATACGATGCTGTTTGAATGTACTGTACCAGAGTAAGAATAGGAAAATAACGATATACACACTATTAATTTAACTTAACGTAATTATGAGCAATAAAACTTGGAAGAATATTTGAAAAATAGATTCGAAGAACCACAGGAACATGAAACCACGATCATGAAGTAGATGCGTAGTTATTATGTTGAAACCAGCAGAAATTCATTTAGTTTAGAAAAATAGTGATTGTACTTATCATGTGTTATGTTAAACGATATTTTACTTAAAAATAATATATTCCGCCCACATTTAATGTATAATTAATTCCAATTAAATTAAATCCGCATACTCAATTTTATCATACATCCATATAAATTTGTAAATAATTCATGTACTGTCTCATCACGTTAATATGTATTTCTTAATTGCTCTTTGTATTTATTTAACTTATGTTGGTTGTATGTTTATTTGTATTTCATCAAAGTTGTCATATTTGTAACTATTTAGTTATGAATCTTACGTCTCTATATGTTAACATTGATATATCAATGCTCTCATCTTCTTTCCTTTAGTTGATATAAGTTTAAAATGAAACATGCGGTTTCTCTCGTACTAATATAGGATGCAAAACTTATAAACTTTGACAAGTTTCTACTTTCCCAAGATATATTCTAAATAGTTTTTCAATTTTAAAATTATATAATTCTTTTGATTGATTGATTTCCAATCAATCATTTAAAGTTGCAAAGTAAATGAATGTATATATCTTCATGTGAACGATGCTCTATCATATTAGGAATCGTGCCATTAATGTTAAATTCACTAAAAATAAATGTCTTAATCACATGGCTTAACGCAATTTAAAACAGCTAATATAATAAAAAGCAAATGTGTACATATCACAAATCTATCTCCACTTCTCTCAGAAATGTTTGATGAAATATAAACACCTATGATTAATATATAAAAATGCCAAGACTATGTATTTAACTACAATGATCATTACTCTTATGCTGAACTTACAAATATTAAGTAGACAGTAAATGATGAAATTATGTATATTCTAAATTCAAATATATATGATTATAGGTAACAGTTAGCGCATATGAAGAAGGCGAACCCTAAATTATTGTAATTTGAAAATTTAAATATTTCTTTTTAAATAGCACGATATAAAAGGTTCGATATTTCCTTCGAAGAACTGTCTCATATTATTCCTAGCGAGTTTTTACCAGAGCCTGAAATAGTTCTAAATAGTTAAAATAGTAACCAAAGGCTGGCTTAAGCAAAGTAAAGGCGTGTTAGTAGAACATAATTCTATGATAACCTCTAATTTTAGATTACGTGCTCAATAGATAGTACACCATAAAGTTCTTAGAACAACAAGCAAACACAATGAATTTTGATTATTTACATTATTATTACATTAGTATTGTATAATTATTATTCACTCGTATTAAATTTGCTCGATTACTTTATACATGCATATTCTTTTTAGTTCATAAGGAATGTGGAAGTCACATTCTTCTTTAATTTTTATAGCCTGATCAACAATATTTGTTTCGTCTTAGTTAGATCTTGCTGATAGAAGCCTTTTTAAAAGTTATATTGATGTTTCTTTTACTTGTTATATTTTAATTAATTATTCTTCAAGTCTCTTCTTTTCAGCTTCTTCTTCAAGTCTCTTCTTTTCAGCTTCCTCTTCAAGTCTGGTCTTTTCAGCTTCTTCTTCAAGTCTGGTCTTTTCAGCTTCTTCTTCAAGTCTGGTTTTAATTAATTATTCTTCAAGTCTCTTCTTTTCAGCTTCTTCTTCAAGTCTCTTCTTTTCAGCTTCTTCTTCGAGTCTCTTCTTTTCAGCTTCTTCTTCAAGTCTGGTCTTTTCAGCTTCTTCTTCAAGTCTCTTCTTTTCAGCTTCTTCTTCAAGTCTGGTCTTTTCAGCTTCTTCTTCAAGTCTCTTCTTTTCAGCTTCTTCTTCAAGTCTCTTCTTTTCAGCTTCTTCTTCAAGTCTCTTCTTTTCAGCTTCTTCTTCGAGTCTCTTCTTTTCAGCTTCTTCTTCAAGTCTCTTCTTTTCAGCTTCTTCTTCAAGTCTGGTCTTTTCAGCTTCCTCTTCAAGTCTCTTCTTTTCAGCTTCTTCTTCAAGTCTCTTCTTTTCAGCTTCCTCTTCAAGTCTGGTCTTTTCAGCTTCTTCTTCAAGTCTGGTCTTTTCAGCTTCTTCTTCAAGTCTGGTCTTTTCAGCTTCTTCTTCAAGTCTGGTCTTTTCAGCTTCTTCTTCAAGTCTCTTCTTTTCAGCTTCTTCTTCAAGTCTGGTCTTTTCAGCTTCTTCTTCAAGTCTCTTCTTTTCAGCTTCTTCTTCAAAGTCTCTCTTTTCAGCTTCTCTTCAAGTCTCTTCTTTTCAGCTTCTTCAGTCTCTTCTTTTCAGCTTCTTCTTCAAGTCTCTTCTTTTCAGCTTCTTCTTCAAGTCTGGTCTTTTCAGCTTCTTCTTCGTCTGGTCTTTTCAGCTTCCTCTTCAAGCTCTGCTCTTTTCAGCTTCTTCTTCAAGTCTCTTCTTTTCAGCTTCTTCTTCAAGTCTCTTCTTTTCAGCTTCTTCTTCAAGTCTGGTCTTTTCAGCTTCTTCTTCAAGTCTCTTCTTTTCAGCTTCTTCTTCAAGTCTCTTCTTTTCAGCTTCTTCTTCAAGTCTCTTCTTTTCAGCTTCTTCTTCAAGTCTCTTCTTTTCAGCTTCTTCTTCAAGTCTCTTCTTTTCAGCTTCTTCTTCAAGTCTGGTCTTTTCAGCTTCTTCTTCAAGTCTCTTCTTTTCAGCTTCTTCTTCAAGTCTCTTCTTTTCAGCTTCTTCTTCAAGTCTGGTCTTTTCAGCTTCTTCTTCAAGTCTCTTCTTTTCAGCTTCTTCTTCAAGTCTGGTCTTTTCAGCTTCTTCTTCAAGTCTCTTCTTTTCAGCTTCTTCTTCAAGTCTCTTCTTTTCAGCTTCTTCTTCAAGTCTGGTCTTTTCAGCTTCCTCTTCAAGTCTGGTCTTTTCAGCTTCTTCTTCAAGTCTGGTCTTTTCAGCTTCTTCTTTGATCTCTTCAGCTTTCTTCAAGTCTCTTCTTTTCAGCTTCTTCTTCAAGTCTCTTCTTTTCAGCTTCTTCTTCAAGTCTCTTCTTTTCAGCTTCTTCTTCAAGTCTGGTCTTTTCAGCTTCTTCTTCAAGTCTGGTCTTTTCAGCTTCCTCTTCAAGTCTGGTCTTTTCAGCTTCTTCTTCAAGTCTCTTCTTTTCAGCTTCTTCTTCAAGTCTCTTCTTTTCAGCTTCTTCTTCAAGTCTGGTCTTTTCAGCTTCTTCTTCAAGTCTCTTCTTTTCAGCTTCTTCTTCAAGTCTGGTCTTTTCAGCTTCTTCTTCAAGTCTGGTCTTTTCAGCTTCTTCTTCAAGTCTCTTCTTTTCAGCTTCTTCTTCAAGTCTCTTCTTTTCAGCTTCTTCTTCAAGTCTCTTCTTTTCAGCTTCTTCTTCAAGTCTCTTCTTTTCAGCTTCTTCTTCAAGTCTCTTCTTTTCAGCTTCTTCTTCAAGTCTGGTCTTTTCAGCTTCTTCTTCAAGTCTCTTCTTTTCAGCTTCCTCTTCAAGTCTGGTCTTTTCAGCTTCTTCTTCAAGTCTCTTCTTTTCAGCTTCTTCTTCAAGTCTCTTCTTTTCAGCTTCTTCTTCAAGTCTCTTCTTTTCAGCTTCTTCTTCAAGTCTGGTCTTTTCAGCTTCTTCTTCGAGTCTCTTCTTTTCAGCTTCTTCTTTATGTTCACTTTAGTTTTCCATGTTTAGAAGTGTGCGCGAGATCAACATCATGAAAGAGCGAAGAAAAAACCCAAATTTCTCTGATCTTCGTTTTCGAACTGACTTGGAGAAAGAAACTAGAAGAACTGAAATCTGGTTCAAAGCTTATTATTATTTTTATTATGAAATGATTTAAAGTAGTGTTAACAAAATATTAAACATTGTCGAACACTTTGTGGTAAACACAAAACATAAAATACTAACACCAGAACAAAAACAAAGTGCTTAAAATGATTCTGATGTGGCCGATGTTCGACAAGTTCCAGCCGCTGCTCTGGCCGTACTAGTTGCAACTTGAGATGGGAGAACGTGCACAAAAGTGGATCGCGAATAACCAAGAGCACCTGATTTACAACGGGTACACCAAGCAAGAAATAGAACAACTCGCGACCAGGACCACGATTTCAAAGTACGACGGCATATTCGCGCAAAAGCTGTAAATTGGCATCGAAGACTACTACGAAAGACAAACGGTTGACGCCAAACAAATAGTAACAGACACGGTCATCATCTGCTCGAAAGGAGACGAAATCGCTGGAAGATACGTCCCCAAGAAAGAAATCAAACAGAACACGCATATACAGCTCATCCAAATCAACATGGGCAAGCACCTGGACGCCCCAGTGTACGGCGGAGGAGACGCAACCTGCATTATCGCTTAAAATGTAATGTGAATTATTGTCTTACACAACTTTTTTTATTTGTATGCAGCATATATTAGTAAAATAATTAAACTCACTTACAGACTACACATTACAAATTGAGTGTGTCATGATTTAGCAATTTCTATTTTCAAAAGAATTATGCTAACTATTAACACGTATTGCGATAAATGAGAAAAAGAAATACAAGCTTTCCACATCAATAATGAATCCGTTCGCTTGCACAAAACAACAGATTCAAAGCATATACAAACTCATAGATCGCAAAACATCTTAACACACGTCTCAATGGACCAGTGTAGCCCAGTGTGTTACTTTAGAAGAAGTTTAAAAACCTATTTAGGTTTTCATGACTCGCACTCAGTCCACCACCGAAAAATTAGATATCGCCATTGAATACATTAGATAAATTAAATCAGGAAGCAAAATCGAGTTCACGTAAGGAACGTGGTACAGAATGACGATGGTGGCGCTGATGCTAGCTTGTAAGATGACCGACGATATAGTTCTTGCGTTTGAAGATTTTGCCCAATGTATCAAGGGAATGTCATGTCAGTTGTTATAACTGCTGGAAAAAGAGTTTCTAGAATCATTGCAGTTTAACTGTTTTGTGGAACTTAGCGCAATCAGCGTAGAAACACACGAAGATTATGACGAATACGATCAAATGGACAAAGAGCTTAGAGATATTTTGAATTTATGAGTGACTAGTAGATATTTAGTAATATTTAAACCATATGATCAATTGAAAACATCTCGCACACTCGCTACATTTCATAAATTTTGTAATCATACTTTAATTTCACACCAAACGAATCGAGCTAATAAATATAGCAATCCCAATAACTCGGTTATAAGTTAAAATAATATAATCACTTAAAGAGATGATGAAAAGCATTAAATGCCATCTGAAATCTATTACACAATCCATAACCCATTGAGGTCGCGCACTGTTCTTGATGCTGTGGAAGAAGACATCCAACCTTAGTAAATGTAACCAAAAACCATCAAAAAATCTAACAAGAAAACAAATAAGTTACAAAGTATCGTGGTGCAAGGACAAAGCGTATCCAGGTGGTAGACTAATAGTAATTAGTTTGATTTTGTGAAGTTTAAATGATAAACGATGTTGCACAAGAGAAAATGACGTATAAACATGGATACATTATTTTCATTTTAACGGCAACATAGACTAACATATGAAACGTGACATAAGTAGCGAAGTATATATTATTGGTGGATGAACAAATGGGATTTATTAATCTACTCATCAAAATAATAGTTACACGAAAATAGTGATTGGAAAGAATATTTTGATGCAAATTATTTTGTGGCAATTCTTTGCATTTGCTTGGAACACACTATTAAAAAGAATGTGACAGTGTGTTGTTACTAAATGTCATAAATATAGTTTATGATCATATCTGAAGAAGTTGGTGTAGATTACCACACCAAATGGGAAACACGGTTTCGCCTTTACAGCGGAAAGAAGACAATTAAGAAGATAATGATATAATCACCATCGATTTGACACAAAGAAAGTATGAAGAACGAAACTTTGAAGAGTATTTAAAGAATAGATTCGATGAACCGTCACTAAATGATACATAAATTATGAAACAACTCAGAAAAATGGTAGCAACTGATGCCATTACAAATTTAAATTCTTTCGTAGAAGAAGAGTGAGATAGCATTAATAAAACATTTATCACGATAACCTATTTTGGTATTTAACTTATGGCAATACTATATAATTCAATACCATTATTCAATATTATTTACTACTGAGCACAAAATCGTATTTTTATGATAAAGTAACTTTAATAATATTTGACTCACTAAAATCAGAAAACGGTTATTATTGAGTTCATAATTTGTAAGCGTACTAGTATCTTAGACTAACTTTAATAAACTAGTCAAAATACAAAAGTATGTAAACTGTTTGTAAATATATTTATTATTTATGCTTTGCAACTATATTTGTACAAAATTACGTCAAATATGTTTTCCACACCAACAATGGGTAATACGATGCTGTTTGAATGTACTGTACCAGAGTAAGAATAGGAAAATAACGATATACACACTATTAATTTAACTTAACGTAATTATGAGCAATAAAACTTGGAAGAATATTTGAAAAATAGATTCGAAGAACCACAGGAACATGAAACCACGATCATGAAGTAGATGCGTAGTTATTATGTTGAAACCAGCAGAAATTCATTTAGTTTAGAAAAATAGTGATTGTACTTATCATGTGTTATGTTAAACGATATTTTACTTAAAAATAATATATTCCGCCCACATTTAATGTATAATTAATTCCAATTAAATTAAATCCGCATACTCAATTTTATCATACATCCATATAAATTTGTAAATAATTCATGTACTGTCTCATCACGTTAATATGTATTTCTTAATTGCTCTTTGTATTTATTTAACTTATGTTGGTTGTATGTTTATTTGTATTTCATCAAAGTTGTCATATTTGTAACTATTTAGTTATGAATCTTACGTCTCTATATGTTAACATTGATATATCAATGCTCTCATCTTCTTTCCTTTAGTTGATATAAGTTTAAAATGAAACATGCGGTTTCTCTCGTACTAATATAGGATGCAAAACTTATAAACTTTGACAAGTTTCTACTTTCCCAAGATATATTCTAAATAGTTTTTCAATTTTAAAATTATATAATTCTTTTGATTGATTGATTTCCAATCAATCATTTAAAGTTGCAAAGTAAATGAATGTATATATCTTCATGTGAACGATGCTCTATCATATTAGGAATCGTGCCATTAATGTTAAATTCACTAAAAATAAATGTCTTAATCACATGGCTTAACGCAATTTAAAACAGCTAATATAATAAAAAGCAAATGTGTACATATCACAAATCTATCTCCACTTCTCTCAGAAATGTTTGATGAAATATAAACACCTATGATTAATATATAAAAATGCCAAGACTATGTATTTAACTACAATGATCATTACTCTTATGCTGAACTTACAAATATTAAGTAGACAGTAAATGATGAAATTATGTATATTCTAAATTCAAATATATATGATTATAGGTAACAGTTAGCGCATATGAAGAAGGCGAACCCTAAATTATTGTAATTTGAAAATTTAAATATTTCTTTTTAAATAGCACGATATAAAAGGTTCGATATTTCCTTCGAAGAACTGTCTCATATTATTCCTAGCGAGTTTTTACCAGAGCCTGAAATAGTTAAAATAGTAACCAAAGGCTGGCTTAAGCAAAGTAAAGGCGTGTTAGTAGAACATAATTCTATGATAACCTCTAATTTTAGATTACGTGCTCAATAGATAGTACACCATAAAGTTCTTAGAACAACAAGCAAACACAATGAATTTTGATTATTTACATTATTATTACATTAGTATTGTATAATTATTATTCACTCGTATTAAATTTGCTCGATTACTTTATACATGCATATTCTTTTTAGTTCATAAGGAATGTGGAAGTCACATTCTTCTTTAATTTTTATAGCCTGATCAACAATATTTGTTTCGTCTTAGTTAGATCTTGCTGATAGAAGCCTTTTTAAAAGTTATATTGATGTTTCTTTTACTTGTTATATTTTAATTAATTATTCTTCAAGTCTCTTCTTTTCAGCTTCTTCTTCAAGTCTCTTCTTTTCAGCTTCTTCTTCAAGTCTGTTCTTTTCAGCTTCTTCTTCAAGTCTGGTCTTTTCAGCTTCTTCTTCAAGTCTGTTCTTTTCAGCTTCTTCTTCAAGTCTGGTCTTTTCAGCTTCTTCTTCAAGTCTCTTCTTTTCAGCTTCTTCTTCAAGTCTCTTCTTTTCAGCTTCTTCTTCAAGTCTGGTCTTTTCAGCTTCTTCTTCAAGTCTCTTCTTTTCAGCTTCTTCTTCAAGTCTCTTCTTTTCAGCTTCTTCTTCAAGTCTGGTCTTTTCAGCTTCTTCTTCAAGTCTCTTCTTTTCAGCTTCTTCTTCAAGTCTGGTCTTTTCAGCTTCTTCTTCAAGTCTGGTCTTTTCAGCTTCTTCTTCAAGTCTGGTCTTTTCAGCTTCTTCTTCAAGTCTCTTCTTTTCAGCTTCTTCTTCAAGTCTGGTCTTTTCAGCTTCTTCTTCAAGTCTCTTCTTTTCAGCTTCTTCTTTATGTTCACTTTAGTTTTCCATGTTTAGAAGTGTGCGCGAGAAGTCTTGCAATAAGTTTTCAATGTAGTAGTGAAATTTTTGTGTCCACTTCTAGAAATGACATCTGAAATAGTTTTAGCAACTGGGTCTTACGATGGAATTATAAGATTTTGGAAAGCTGCAGAGTAGAAGTGTATTGCTTAGATAGATTTTGATACTACCGTGTGTGGTTTAGCGATTTCTCCGAATCGTTAGTTTATTGCTGGTTGTGGTTTGAACTCATTGCGTGTGTTTAGGGTGGATAATTAGCTTTAGCAAACATTTTTGCGTCCAGATCAGGATTAGTGTTGTTTTTCACAGGTGTTGTTCTCTAAGGCCGGTGATTATATCTTTGGTGCGTCTGAGGATGGTAGTTTGAAGGCGTTTGAGACGCGTTAGTTATCTTAGGCGTTTAGTTACAAGAACAAGGCTGTGATAAATTCGGTTGCTTCTTTCGACAGTTATGTGATTTTTGGCGATTAGAACGGCCGTTTAACGCAGTTGGACATTCGCAGTCCCAAGCAGCCAGTGAATATTATTCAAGCGTTTGATTTAGATATTGGTGTGCGTTACGTTTCATATTAGAATAAGCGTTTAGTTTGCTGCGATTCTCGCGGGATCCTGCAGCTTTACGACACCACTTCAATGTCGCAGCTGTAATCCATTCAGGGCCACTCCGATTAGATTCACAAGGCCAAGCTCTCCCCGGATGCAACTCAGTTAGTTTCCACCGGTGCCGACCGCACGGTGAAGCTCTGGTCCCTCAAATCAGATAAATTGGTTAAAACGGCCCAGATGGGAGTGGAAAACTGCTGCCTGGATGTTGACTGGAACTCAACAGGATAATTTCTACTCGTTGGAGTGGATAAATGTCCGAAACTGTTCACGGCCGGGAACGGAACGTTCGACATCGTGAAATAATACGGAGGACACGGAAAGTTCGTTACGGCCGTTGCTCTTGCAGACTGAACTGAAATATGTTTATATTATATTTGGTACTAAAGGTATTTGATGTAATTCAACTAAAAATACCACTGATGTTTCAAGTCATCAGTTTTTATCACATTTCCATCACATTTCCATTTGATTTCACATCAAATGGAAGGCCTTATAGTCGATTATAATCGACCATCTAATACACCACATTTTGGAATGAGATAAAAATGTAAAAATGACTTATTCACAACTTTCATGATCGAAATTTTTTAAATACCATGTCTAAATTATGAAAGTACAAATACTTAGTAATGATAAAATAAAATTAAAATCACACATAAAACTAAATACATTAATGTTGTTACATAAATGAGGAAGCAGAACACTTAGATTGAAAACGAAGATGAAAACCATTTTAATTTACTTGAAAATTATGAACGACAGTATATAATATTTTTACTTGACCATAGTAAAATAACTAGTATATATTTATTTATTGCGTTTAGATGTATTGTTGGATTGTTGCTGTTCGACATCAGAATATTAAGTATTACGTGAGTTATTAGCAAAAATAGTGTTGAAAAATACAGTGAAAATAGGGTGATTTTTATATTTCTTCTACCAGCTATTACGGACCATTCTCTATGATATAAAGTAACAAGATATTAATACTATTTACCGTTTATGTTATTGAGAAGATGATTTAATAAATCTGTATTGAGATAAATTATGAAAGTGCAAAATATGAGAAAATAAAAGAGATGAAAAGAGCAATATAATCTTATCCAAAAACAAAAGCTCAAAATATTTTAAAGGAATATTTAAATATTAAAAACACAATAAGATAAAACAAAATCTGATTTTAAATATTCAACTAATGTAAAAACTAACTTTCTACAAAAAAGATCTAAAATGTCTCTTAAAAATCATAGTAAAAAACTAATTAAACCGCTACACACATACGTAATATTATTAATATTATGTATATATGTTCACATTGCATACCATAAGATAAAGTAAAATAGTTACTTGATATTAAAAAAGATGTTGAATCACACATAGTAAATACATTAAAGCTGTTACATAAATGAGGAAGCAGAATCACTTAGATTGGAAAAAAGATGAAAACCATTTTAATTAACTGGAAATTCACTAACCACGAGAATTATTAAAATATATATTATTTTTACTTAGCTATAGTAAAATAACTAGTATATACCTATTTATTGCGTTTAGATGTATTGTTGGATTGTTGCTGTTGAGTTAGTCATGTTATTATATTTACTTCTAAAGTTATGAAATAATATCTAATCCTAATTTCATTAATAATGGTTAATTACTAAATGTATATCATACTATAATAAACACAGACTTATAAATGTATTAATGATCAAAAATATTAGATTAAATCAATCAAAAATAACATACGTAATAATATTATATTTCCACCCATTCAATTATTATTAATATTATATAATTTCCGCCTAATATAGTCAGAATTGAAATAGTATCGTCAACAGATCTTCCATTGAAATATGTTATATTTCGTTGACAACTACGAAGACTAACACATAGCGACAAGTAAAGCTTTGTTTAAAAGGCTAAAATTATAGTTGAGCACTTTTAGTGCTAATATTGACGGCCATGCATCGAAAGCTACATGCTTATGGCATTATTATAGGTTTAGAACGAAATTTAAAATAAGAAATTTCATGTTGTCATTTGTGATGTGTGACACTAAATATTTTTATATCATTAATATGTTAAAATATAATATATTTTTATATCACTCCAATTCTCATTGATGCAAAACACAGTCTTACACATGGTAATATTTGCATTCACGACAATAGTGACACTTACATGCGCCACAATAACATGAAGCACCTTTTTTGAAACATAATCCACAGGTACCACGTGTAACCTTATGTTTCTAAATTGGTTATACAGAATGAGCCCTTATGATATGTGTTAAGGAGCGTTAATACTATCCTGTTTTCTTAAGATATGTAATACGGTGAAGTCTAGCTCTATTGCGTAACTCATATGCTAACCAAATATAGAAGTCTTTTATTCCATATGTGGATTCTGGATTTTAGACTTGTCTTCAAAACGAACTGGTTTCGATTCTATATATCTTTGATATATCACGACACTGAGCATTTCTCTAGGGACCTCACGTACAACTTAGAAATCTTTCTTCTACATATCGTATCATAAGCACGTTGTTAATGCGGGCTTACAACTACTTCAGGTATCTTTTCTGACATTAAGTGATGTGGAATTAATTCTATAATCATCAAGGCGTTTTATGAACGGAGCAACTTTCATAGTTTTCCACTCATAATGAAATCTAAACTCTTCAGTTATTGTTATTGATTGTCGGTATGTACTAAAGCGTTTTTAAAAATTAAATAATTATGAACAAATGTAGTATAACTGTAAGACTTCCACCGTATGATTAGTATATTAAATTCTACATTATTTATATCATATGTCCATAGTTCTTATCTTAGAGTTACGGGAACTTTCAAGATGTTTCACATGAGTTATATAATGATCATAGTATGTAACACTACGTTTTGGAAGATTTAGAGTGAAAAGTATTAGATTCTTTGTATTCGTACGGTGTTCGTAACTATTTGAACTTTTTATGTTTATTCATACATGGACTTTCATCCTATCATTTAAAGTGCACCACACCCTGTGATCTAATGCCTTTTAACAGTCAAAGTGGTGTGGCCGCCATTAATAAAAGATGGGCTTAAAAACTCTCAAAGGAAGTTGTTGACTTGAAGAAGGAAATAGTTGAACTGAAGAATATTATTAAATCTCATGGTGAAGTGGTGACTTAATAAAATACACCAGAAATTAATTCTAAGATGTTATAAGCACAAGTTGCTATGGATTAACAAGCAACAGTCGATCCAAATGGAAGGAGATATTCTGAAAATGTGAAATTGTACGCTTTGTACGATGCCCTTTCTGGAGCACATTCCTATAACGTTAGGAGCTAGAATATGAATATGGTGAGTAGATAAACTAATTGGAGGACCAAATAATAGTTACGTGAATTATTAAAAATGGATGAGCAATCAAGAGTGGACACAGAGTTCTCCAATGTTCCCGTAACTCTGAGATAGCATAGGCTAGCCAATAATATACCGGATACTGAAACAGTTCCGGTAAGTGTATAAGTAGATGCCGTAGCATTATAGGACAATCCAACTTATAGTAAAACCGGTGAGGCAAAGAATGTTATTGAACACGTTGATGAGTAGGGAAACACTATAATTAAACCAATATGTTATGGATTTGCATTTTTAATGGTTCCACTCGATAATAAATACAAGCCAGAACTGCTATTTATGTTATTGGATGACAAGGGTTTAAATGAAACCAGAGTACCTGAAATTTACGAAAAACTAACTGAATAGTTGTAGTAACAACGCTATCACTGCAAATACATGATAACTGATGGAGAGAGTGATAAATATGGTAAGTGTCAAGTGAATAATAGTTCTCTTACGAATGCTGCCATTAAGCCGTGGACAAGGACCTAAGTTGAAAGTTTGATAATTTACTGCAGTGCGCTAGAACAGTAAATAAGCGAAAATAAAACGTTCAATCTTCTATCTTTATCCAGTTACAGAATAGAACTGTACTTCGCTCATTTGCGTCAAGTCTGTATTCACAACCACACACCCGAAAATGTTAGAAGAGTAATAGAAGACGACTATATTAGGCAATACCTAGAGAACTATTTACATATTAACAATAAATCAACACGTCAGTAAAACAGGACCGGAAGTACTTTTCATTCGTAAATTGGTGGAACAGAAATCAGTAATGAACGAATCCGCAACGCTATGTATGCCGGCCAAATGTTGTGGGAATACGTGATGACCCCTCATACCTCCATACAACAATAATCTCACACGCCGTTAGAAAACTAAACTATGTCAAATTTTGATGAAATTATGAATTATATAAATTATCTTGGATTTCTTGACTGGCTGGTTATTAAGGGAAGACAAATTAATGATAATTGTATCCCTGAGTTAGTAGTACGTGATGCTAACAACAACCACAGAGTCGGTTTAATCATGCATGCAAATGTATGTTCTGGTAAAATTTACAAATTAGTTGAGATTGATACATAGGGCGAAGGCGAAGAATGATATAATAAAAAATTAACATTATTCTAATACTTTATAATTTTTTATTTCACTCCAAACACATAGTGTTACATACTATTAATGATCGATGGTTTAAAAACAGTGTATAGTATGTTTTAGCTTATACAAAATATAGATTACAACTTCAAGCTTATGTTCGTTATTATAACCTATTTATAGCAGTCTCATGATTCTATGTTAAATAATATTGTGTCCTTCATCATGTTATAGTGTATATTTCATTTGATTTTGTAATACTTACTTTTTATTGCATTAAATGATATTATATATTACTTACGGTATTTTAATATAATTCCACTTCACCTTGGGTAAGATAATAACCTTCAGCAACCAATGTTATATCAAAAATACAGTTATTTGAAGAAAATTTTAAATTAATACTTTGATATAGTTACTATATAAAAGGTATTTGGTACTTTAATATTTAAAAATATTATATATATGGATAATACTGTATGCATAACATTCTACTGTATAAAATAACATGAATATTTCCCAAAATAACGAATATATAATTAGTACCATCATTTCAATAATATATATTCAATATCAGCTAAAACGCAGTGTTACGTACTATCTTCACACGATCATATTTCACTCATTTAGACGTCTGCTTCGCTATAAATACGCTGGTTGTTATAATCATCAGCACGAGCACAACGCTTCCGCTTACAATTAATGGGAGGTAGATATTTTCGTATTCTGCCACTACTGAAGTCAGAATTATTGATTCGTAGGCGGATATCATTCCGAATCCGACTATGGCTGTTTTCAGCTTTTATTTGGTGAGTTCTTGGTTTTCTTTGCAGCTTGCTCGTGCGTATGTGTTTATTTTGTCAACTTTGTACTCATCGCATACGAAGCAGACTTCCTGGTGCGTGTCCGTGTAATTTATCGCGTAGTTGAACTTGTAGTATCCAAGTGATTCGGTTATTCCGTTTTCAGTGTAAAATATACCAAGGCTGTTCAGATTCGTTGCTGTTAGTTTTTAACTTTAACATATTTTGTTGTCGTCAAAATCGTAAATGAAGCAGTTCTTGTTTTAATACAAGTGAACTGTTGCCCGTTGAATGCACCCGACGAACGCCTTAGAGTACGAAACGAGCTCCCAGAGTATTTTGTTGTTCTCGTCTAAGTACGAAACTGCCACGAACCTCTTGGTGTACAGAGGGTTGTAATTATCTCGTAACTTTGTGAGTTCCTTCGTCATTTCAAAGGTGATTCCAATTTGGTTGTTGAACTGGTTTAGTGGAATGAGTTTAATTTGACGGAATGTGGTCTCGAGGTCAAAAAGTTGCACGTCAACTCTAACCGTTATTGCATTTTTCGTGTCGCAAAACATTTTATTCGTGAACGACTCCCTGAATTGAATGAATGCGTTATGCGGATTTATTGTTGAGCCGATGAAAAGGTGCGAATCGGTCTACGTCCCGTTATTCTTGCAGCCCCAGGTGTCTTTCGCGTTGTATTTATCAATTTAACGCGAAATAACGTTGTAAATGGAACTTGAGAGGAACTTCATATTTAATGAAGTTGTTATACGCCTGTTCTCGATGAAACGCTCGTAAAAAGTGCTCAAAAGATCAGCATTCGCAGGAGTTTTCTTTATTTTATATAAATTAATGGTCTTGAAATTAGTTGATGTCGTTTTGTACTCTGTGGCAGTGCAACCTGTGGTACATGGATAAATTGGAATCTGACTGTTAGCTATACCATCTTGGAATTCTAAGTAAACTTGGAGATTTGCATTAATAGCAACATTGCAGTTGTTAGCGGCCACCGATAGGTCAATATCCCCGTAAATTGTATACGTCATCGTTACATATGAAAAACAACCAGTCCCGTTGTATTTTGTGTGCTCGATTGAGTTAATTGAATTGTTCACCTTCACCAAGTTCACATCGTACCATAACTCGTACATGACATTTTATTTGTCTATTATATGAAGGTAATCAGCTGGTAAAAGAGTGAAAGAGACTACGATTTCCTGGTTGAACTAATAGAGGAAGTTCACCTCCGCGTCGCCTGGCCTCGGGAAGGACATGTCGTCGTAGTGGATCTGGGCGACCACGACCTTGCCTGGCAGGTACATCTTGCACAGGTTCTCGCTGGTGATTTTGTCCAGGCGTTCGAAGGGAAGTAGATGCAAACTAAGTTAGTTAGTCACATGGTTACCACTTAAATAACTTTTTGCTGAAAAGCATTCGCTGAAGGAGGAAGATACGCTACCAGCTATTATGTAAATTGATACAATCATTTGATGTGGAATAATGTATATTAGTTTAACTATTCTATTTTATATGTAATTTATCAAGTATAGTCAAATAAATATAAATAATAATATTTTTTTAATAAATAATTTAATAAAATTACAGATATTTATAACTTAGTTTCATTGATTAAGTCAATTTTTTACAATAATAAAATAAATACACACACAACTGAATTTGTGTATATTTAGTGATATTAATATTTATAAGTAACATAGGATTATTAACAGCAATCTTTGGTTAATAATGATATCTTAATTATTCAGCGAATCTAATCTATTAATATTGATGTTTTCATTTAAATCTCAAAATAACTATTTTGTTAATTTAGTTAACTCAATTAGTTATTATATACAGTTATTATTAACGTAATACTATTTTCTGCAGTAACCTTTTGGAAAAATAACGCAGAGTCATCATAGTTCGTTAACTGAATTCGGAAGATAAGTAATTATATTAACAAACAGCCGTTACAGACCGCACGTCTGACTGATTTCTAAAATCAGATTTCATTGATCTATTATACCATTTTACAAAACAATTTTGTAAATTTCAACAAATTTTGATTTTTTGACCGCGGTAGCTCCAGAAATTAGCTTTAAACCGAAAAACCAAATAGTAAATGAATTAAATTGAACAAAAAGTTCCCCTTCTTTGACTAAATAGCGATACATAACTCAGTTCATTATTGAGAACAAGGCTTTAAGTATAGTGGTAACAAAGAATTTTTTCTTTTAGGATAACTAAATGCCCCGACGAAATGTTGTTTTATTAATTGTTTTATTAATAAGACATAATATGACATAATAAGCTAAGTCACTAATTTTATATCATACAGAACGAGTTTTAATTGGTCTAAACCTTTACTGCGATCTTCCGTAGCTGTTTCATGATCGTGGTATCGTTTTCCGACGGCTCTTCGAATCTGTTTTTCATGAATTCGTTCACATTTTATCGTTCGAATGATGATTGAGTTAAATTTACAGTTGGAATGTCCGTTATTTCCGGTTCCGTTTCAATACAGTTAGTAAGAGTATTCCCCATTGTGGAGTGGAGATTATCACAAAATAAGTGCTAAGAGGTATTTAAGAGAATAGCTACTAAAAATCAATCACACTCTTTTACACGATGTATTTTAAATATTAAAGATCAAGAGGATTGGATGAGATTTGACTTATAAATATTAATAAGACGAATAAATAATGAAATACAGCATTACTTTAATACTTATTTAGTATACAGGTAATGTAATTTATTTAATAAAAACAATTTTTATTTATTTCATAAATTCACTGTTATTACAATACTACAATAAAATTAATAAATTTATTTTGTTATTTATTTTGTTTTTTGAATTTGAAATGAATTCTTTATGTGTTTCTGAATACCAATTATACATATTGACTGTAAATACTAAAAAGAAAAATATTATCTAATAATATCATATTCCACTCTCAAATACCTTCAGATTTCTCAGTAAGAATTCGTCAGCACTTCTGAACTATTAAGGTTTATTTTAGGGATCATTTTCTTTGACAATAACGGTTTTTAGGTAGGAATGGTGAGGTTGATTGAATACTACACTGTACTGTATATATAGTTACTGTATATAGTTACTATAGTTACTATAGTAACGTGTATTGTTGATACGATTACAGCTAATTCAATATATCTATATACAATTAGAAAATAATAGTGAATATTCCAATTAATTCCAATTATAATCAAACTAATTTACAAAATATAATATAATTCAAAATAAAAGCCAAGTTATAGTCAAATTAAAGTGAATTCAAAGTTTTAATTCAGTTTAAGTTGTATTCAAACTAAACTGTGCTAAAATTTGGCATTATTTTTAAATTTAAATTATTTCAAATTTATACAAAAATTGCATATAATTAGTCATTTGATTATATTCTATAGTTATTTGCTAATATTTTCTTCCACTTCAGAGAATAAGAATTATGTCTGCTTAAAATATATATACTTAACAATATAATTCTGAAATAACCGTGATTAAATGTCAATAGTATAAAGACAGCGAAATTTATCACAACAGCGATATAAATTTAAACACTTTGCGCTAAGTAATACAAAATGACGTGCAGTTGATTTTATCTTACAGTCCTATGTTTTACAAGGTTCCATTTTACAAGCTTATATTCGACTTGAAGAAGGCTAACATTAGTTTGTAATTTTCCGATATTAACATCCCGTATCAAATTTCCAGGTTCAGGCAGAACAGAATCACCTTCGATCAGCTCTAAAATATAATTCCAAACCACTTTCTCCCTCAAAATGAAATTATAAGTTCTTTGTTAAACCAGTAACAAAGACAGTCGTTTATCTGGTCAAAACGACAAAAGAGGACAAACAACTATAAAAACTTACAGTTTATTCAAGTGAAAGATGTCGCGCCCGTTACCCCGGAGATTTCTGAGCAGACAAAACTACGCGACAGCGTTTCTGATAAGAATCAATGAAATTAGTTATAATAGTAAATTTATATTTACAATAAATACAACAATAACTGCTTACCAGAAATCTAACAGAAAACGGAACAGCACAAGGGAGTTTTAAAATTAGTCTTAGTAAAAGTTAGTTCTCCTTTATTTATTGATATAAATTCATATAAATTCAAGAAATCACATTACTACGAGAAATATCACAGATTTCCTGCTGAAGCTTTCAATAAATACAGCAATGAATGAAGAAACATTACAACGACCAACAAAGCCAAGTTATTTCACTCACTTGATCATTGTAAGGCAAATAGCTCGGACGGGCTCTAACCTAACCAACGTAAATGAAGACTTGGAAAATGATCGAGTGTATTATAAGTTTGAAAGCAGGTAGTCAAATATTAATTTAACAAGATAATAATTATGTAAAGTTTTTAGAAATATCACTTAGGAGCATAGAAAGTCTTTTTAAATTATGTTTGGGATAGTCCCATTTAACTGTTCACGGTTGAAGTTTGCATGCTTTAGTATGTTGTTGTAAATATTTACTAATTTTTCGCTTCTTGATTTAACCAGTCCATAATTTCGTTGGCTAAAGCAACTGGTACGATTGCAGGCTCTTCTATATCGTTAGATTCGAATTCGTATACTTTGGTCACATTATAACCAGAATTGTCAATAAATTGTCGTAAATTGTTGTAGGGCATTCGTGATGTGGTTAAATAAATATATTGTAGAAATATGTTAAATTATTGAAATTAACTATTTTAATGTTAATTTTTAATGTCAATCAAAAATACATAATCATTCCTATTCTTCTTGTTCCTCGTCTTAAAGTCCATTTACTTCATATAAACCTCCAATTATATTAATTCTCAGATCCATATTCTCATCATTATTATCTTTTGTTTGTATTTCATCTTGATCAATAATATTCATATGAATTTCTTCAGGTTAGTCTGGATTGCTATGTACAATGTTTAAGAACTGTTTCATTTTATTAAGTAGGTCTGATTGAGGTATATCTTATAATCTTGACTGTTTCATGTGTTTGAAGTGGTACTTTGTTTATTTCTTTATATAGTACAATTATTGTTCAACTTCAATAATAATGTGGCTATAATCAATTCAAACTCGATAATTAATAACATGACTCAACAGCAACAATCCAACAATAATTAACATTCATTAATAACAATCATTAATTATATAAACTATAAATATTAGTATCAAATAAGAACAGCACCAACGTGAAGAGTGCGCTAGCATTAATTGATTGTTTATATTTATAATATAATTTATACATCACCAATTATTAGGGCATTCTGGACTACAATGTCCTTTACCATTACATGTATAACATGTATATTTGTCGTATTTGTCGTAAAATTTAGTAGGACACTCATCAGCGTAATGACCTTCTCCTTTACATTTATAGCACTCAATATTATCATTGTCATTTCGATAATGGTATTAATCTTTGTTTTGATTTTGCTTTACAAAACATTAGTTAGCATAATGACCTATTTTTTAACATTTGTTGCATACAATAGGTTTTTTTGTCTATTTTTATTAATATGTATTTTGCTAATTATTTTAATGATTTACTTATTATTGTTATTTAATATTTGCATTTTATTATTTAATAGTTCTCTTTTTTGGACAGAATTTAGATAAATGTCCTTATTAATTGCAAATAAAGCACTCATTATTTAAATGACTTATCATATTTTTTATTATTTAAATTTCTTCTTCAGATAGTTATAATTTTACAAAGTTAGCTCCTCTTACTCTTTCTATTCCTACCTCTTTCATTAATTTTAATGTGACGATTAGTTCTTGTTCTAAAGTTCCTTAATCTTTATATATTAAACGTTGTATTGGGTTAAGTTTGGTCCATTCCGACGCTTTATTTTATAAATGTGTCTAAGTTCGTTCATCAAAATTTCTAGTAGATCCTACATAATAAGTATTATTAACGCATTCATATGCATAAACTGTATTTTCATTTTAAGCGTCGTTTTAATTATTATTCTATTCCACATTATTCTAACCTGACATGTTTGAAGTGGACATAAATTAATTAATTTTAGTATTTCTATAAAAGTTGTAGAAACATCAGTACCTAAATGAAATTAAACAATAAAATGTAATTGTAAAAGAGAGTTTCAACTAATATAAATCATTATTCCATATTATTCCTAAACAGTTAAATATATGATCTATTTTCTTAAATATATGATAATTTTCTATCTCGTAATAACCAAATTATTTCATTTATTATTTTATAAAATGACTCTCTTAATTGTAACCTTATCATCAGTACGTAGGTTCAATTTAATCATTAATATGGTGACGATCTAGTGGTTAGAAAGGAATTTTGAATAGTATATTTGTAATAATGACATATTTACATATTTTTAAAATAATTTTATATTGTAACAAAATTTGAGGAATGGTTTCTAATTGATCAGTGGTTAGAAAAGTGATAATCAGAGAAAAAGGGCCGGTATAGAATCGTAATTTACGGAGTGATGTCTTTATTTATCTGGCAAACTACTTAGTTTTAAATGTCAATTTTCATAAGAAATCAACTGCCAGATTTTTTGCATTTTTGATCATTATTAATAATTAATAATATTCTATAACGCTCTTTTTCTTTGACCATCACCTTTCTTAACGTATTTAAAAGCTTTTTAACGTCTTTTAAAGCTTTTTTGATATCTTTTTTGTTATCATTTGAAATTATCTCATATGAATGAATTAATTAATTTGTTGTAGCCTTGTATATTATCTTTGTAACAGAAAAATACGTAGTATTAATATTTTTTCAACATTATTTAATCTCCACCACTTTCCAAAGACTCCACTTCATGTAGGGATGGTTATTTGTACTTTATACTACTTTTGAAAATGTATACTTCATGTCGATTTTAACGTTTGAGAGACTATAATAGTAATTGCATGTTATATTTTCTGTTATTAAGGTAAATATGTCAATATTCCTGATTTAGAAAATTTAGTTAAATTTGAAGTGGGAGAAATAAAACCAAAATAAATGAAGTTCCCCAGTGGTCATTAGAAAATTAAAATATAATAAAAAGGAAAGAAGCTGTTATTCTTTAAGTTATATAGCAAAATAAAGTATACGACTTTTGAAATTTATACAATTAAGTATAAAAAACCGGCCAAAAAAGCCGTAAAGCCGTCAATGTCACCTTATTTATTCTCCCACAACTTTCCAAAAACCACCACTTCATGTCATTGTCCACTCCATTTTAATGGATTTCGACCCGAACAAGAAAGTAAAGAAGGTAGTGAAGAAAGTGGTGAAGAAAGTCGAGGACGACCGCTACGACACCCAGGTTCTGGACAACGTGACCGTTTTCACTCCACGCGAGAACATAAACCAAATCCTGAACGAATTCAACACCAGAACGACCAAAGTGCACTTAGTTAGATCCGAATTCGAACACCTTCAAAAGTTCAAAAACGCTCCCCTGAACGAAGTAAACCTCCTCTGGCCAGTTCAACAGGTGAAGAGAACCACTGACAACAACAACACAGCCGTTAAAATGAACTATGACCAAATGCTCTCCAGCATCCTCTCAAAACTTAACATCGTAAGCGACAACGGAAACAGCAAAATAGTTGAACCAGAACTACAAAGACTCGCCCCAACCAAATTCAAAATCACCAACTTCAGCAAGGTCTGCGAAAGCCTGCACAGAACCCCAACACAAGTCAGCGAATACATCTTCCAAAGCTTACAATGCGAAGGAGCCATCGTAGAACACGAACTACTTATCAAATTCAAAGTCATACTGAACCACATCAAAGACATCATTCACACATACAGAGACCAATTCGTCATCTGCAACTCATGCGGAAGCCTCCAAACCATTATCAGCAGAAGCGAAAACGGCAAAGACTGGGTCCTCGTTTGCGAATCGTGCAGAAGCCACCGCCACTTGAAGAAGTGATGATTCATTTGAAATACTTCATATTGCTAAAAAATCTTAATTATTACTTTTTCTTTTAATTAGTTTTTAAGAAACAACTTTAATTTACAAGATAACACAATGATATTTATGTAATTTCTCCGTTATAGCTTTCAAAGTTAACACTAAATGAAATATTTAGTAGGCACTTCTAACATCTAAATAATATTTACTTTAACGAACGATTTGGCTCGGCGTCAGACGTTAGAGCTGAAGAAGCATTGCTGGAATACCAGCTTTGCTTAGTGTGATTGATGATGGGTTCATGCGGTTGCGCTTCTCGTTCCTCGCCGCACCCCACTTCCTGAGATGCGGTTCGACCAAATCGGTTGTGGAAGGTAAAATCCCGCGGCTCAAAGTGCTGAGCTGCTGTCAAGGATCGGTATGGCTAAGGGCATGCCATCAACGAGCCTTCAGTATTGGAAAGCGGAAACCGCTCCATTGCTTCCTTAGAAACGCAGATGGTACGACGCAGGTGGATTCCCCGTATAGATCGGCTTGCACGAAGCAGCCGCGTTACGCCCCCTGGATGCTTGTACCCGAGTAGTTGGTTGCCTTGGTTGCAGAGGTGCGCCTAAAGTACATAGATGTATCTAAAACTAATAATCATTCGAGTGAACTTACAGTTCCTGTGCAGAAGACCGAACCAGCATAAACGAAAGTTAAGTGAGTGGGATATATATATTTACTTTAATAAACTAACATAATAATTAATAAAATAACTGAGGTTCAACATTATAATTAATATGTGTGTATTTTCAGAAATTAATATTTTTTATCTCATATGCTGTGGGTTTCAAAATCAATTTTGGAGCTCATTTGGAGTGAAATAAATTTGTAAATATAGTTCTCACTCAGCATCCGAAATCCCCATTTCCACACGCGTAACTGAGAGCTATCTTAGCTCATAGCATGTGCCTCTACACACATGCTACAAAAACCCGTTATACGGCAGAATATTTTCCTCTACTTTAGTAATCAACTCTAGTGATTCAATTTTCTCTTCAATTTGCTTCTTCAATGTTTGCTTATACTTTTAATCTATCAGTTTTTTGATACAGGATCCAAACTGTCATGGCCCTCACGGCGCCGGTTCAGATAGCAATTATTGAGTCAATACGATAGCTGCCTAGCTCCTCACATAAATCTTTGCTAGGAATTTCCTTACTTATAACATATGTACTGAAGAATTGAACGACACGATATTACTATTATTTTTCTTTTTCAATTTTGCTTTTTATTATCTTTTGAGTTATTAAAATTAATGTCCACTCCACCGAGCTATTATGAAAAATTAAAAAGGACAATGGATCAACTTAAAAACTTGCTTATAATTACGTAAACTACGGTTAAGCATGCATAAATCAAACTTACGTTGAAAGATTGTAATAAATAATTATATTCAAAAACTTTTAGTTGAAAATGCAAATAATAAACAGCTTTATCAATTAAGTGGGATGATGCAAACTTTCAATATTATTTCAACGAGGTCTGGTCGTAAGTTAACAATAGATTGGGCAAAATAGATTTTCGAATCTAAGCGCAAAAATATTCAAATGAATTGGAGAAAAATTAGCTTGAGACGAATTTTCTGACTTCAAACAATGGTTATAGAATAATCGAATAGAATGCATTATTTCATATAAGAAGAATATTGTTTGTATTCGAATTCAATTTAATTTATTGATGTAATCTAATTAACAGAGAAAATTGAATTAAATTTACCTGTAGCCAACGTAGAGTTTCCTCATACAGATCATTGTATTGAGTTTTAGATAAATAATAAAAGATATAAAAGATAGTTCCCTAAATTATTTCTGCATTTGCTTGAAAAGAACGTTCAACTTAGTAAATATTTTTAGAATCGCTTATGGACAAATTGATCTGTATAATAACTCAAAAATTAGTTTTAAACCCATCACTCAACATATACTTGAACTTAATATATTTTTCTGCTTCAAAAATTCTAACAAAATTATACTATTTGTGAAGTTATTTATTCCGATACACTAATGAATAAGAAGTAATACGCTGTAATTTACACTAACTATATTCAAAATAGGTTAAATATATTATAAAAATATAAATATAAAACCCACCTCTGCTAGTAACTCGATTTTAATTTTTATTTTGACAACAAAAATTGAAATAATATTTCAAACTAACAAAGAATATTAAGCTTGGTGATATAGATGCAGACTCTGTTCTAAAATTAATTATTATGATCCAGTCTAATTTCATAAAATCTAATTAAAGCTATATAGTTGTCCTTCTTTAGTGAAATATTAATATTTGAATCAAAGTGAAATTGATATCACTTAGAACCAGAGTAATACTATTACAGATTATTTTAAGATTTCGAACTCTCTTGCACCATATTTTTTCAATTCTAAAATTATTAAAAATAAATTATATAGCGATTCAAATCAAGCGATGTTTCGTGTTTGATTATATTTAGTTGTGATATGATCACTGACAACAGCTCTTGTCTCAGAAGTTTTGTTTGCGTTCTAAATATTGTTGCTATTTCTTAAGAAATTTATACAAATTTAAGCTAGTGGAAGGTTAGTGGAAGTTCAAAAACTCATAACTGATGTTACTATTATATTAAACGAAAATAACAAGGAAAATATATATCCACTTCACTATTTCGGTTTTAGTTCCAATGAAGAAAATTGTAGTATCACAAGACCAAATATCTATATTATAATTTAAAGCACAGAAACTTATTCTAAGTAGCGTCAAGAAGGTTATAACACTTTTTCAAACTTTTTCAATTTTAATATTTAGCTCATGATGAAAATAGGACTTCAAGGACAAAGCAGTTTGTAAAAAACTAAAACTGTCAAGAAAATAGTTATATAGTACATTAGCAGTAAATAAAAGACTTTAAATAATGTCTGTCAAAAATTTTAGAAAATATTGATGAATGAATTCTCAGTTTCGGACTGTGGTAAATAAAATATATAAGTCAGATTGCAATTCGAATGATTGGTGAACACTATTATATCAAATAGTTAAAGAGGAATCTTTACGTTTGAGATTGAAAAACATTGATAACTAATTTTAATAAGTGCATAAAACAACGAAAAATAGAGTCGAATATTTTTTGAGTTCAAATGAGGAAATACTTACATACAATGAAAATAGTAAAAATAGAACTCGCCAAAGTTGTAACAATACAACAAGAAGAAAAAAGATAAATAAGTAGCAGGAGTGAAAATGATAAAAGTATTAATATTTATTCTTCATTACTGTTTGAGTATTATAAATGTATAATATCAATCCTTAAATGCTTCTCCTTCTCATACAATAAGATCGGCAGTGAATATCTTATAACCGCACGAAAGTTAAGTGAGTGGGATATATATATTTACTTTAATAAACTAACATAATAATTAATAAAATAACTGAGGTTCAACATTATAATTAATATGTGTGTATTTTCAGAAATTAATATTTTTTATCTCATATGCTGTGGGTTTCAAAATCAATTTTGGAGCTCATTTGGAGTGAAATAAATTTGTAAATATAGTTCTCACTCAGCATCCGAAATCCCCATTTCCACACGCGTAACTGAGAGCTATCTTAGCTCATAGCATGTGCCTCTACACACATGCTACAAAAACCCGTTATACGGCAGAATATTTTCCTCTACTTTAGTAATCAACTCTAGTGATTCAATTTTCTCTTCAATTTGCTTCTTCAATGTTTGCTTATACTTTTAATCTATCAGTTTTTTGATACAGGATCCAAACTGTCATGGCCCTCACGGCGCCGGTTCAGATAGCAATTATTGAGTCAATACGATAGCTGCCTAGCTCCTCACATAAATCTTTGCTCGGAATTTCCTTACTTATAACCTCCAAACGACTTGTTTCCACCTTTGTTTTGCTTGCTGAAGTTGGTCTAGCCTATTGGTATTTTAACGTACATGAATGAGTCATCGTTGAGCTTATATTTCACGTCATTATATCTGTATTCGTTTAGGGAGTTGAACAGTTTCTCTTTGTTGTTGTTGAATTTGTTGTTTTGATTGAAGTAGTAAATATATGAACAATTATGAAACATGAGTAACTTGAATTACCAAATAAGTGTAATTTATAAGTTACAAGCCACATTGCATTAAATAAATTAAGTTCATCATTTGTAATTATAAAATGTGTATTTTAGAAATTATTAATCTTATCTCCAAAATTAACTATGGTATTCAAGCTGTAAAATGCTATCAAAACATATGTCATATTTTGAGATGTAGAGAACTGGGCTATCTCAGACGTTTCACCAATATTTAACTAACGCTTCAAAGTTAACACAATATAACATATGATCCAATATGGATAGCGCCGCTTATACGCTAATCCCAAGATTAGTACTAGCCATCTAGCGGGTAATCACATAGGCAATCTTAGTAGATGAAGCATGATATTGAAGTAAGTTTGCGCAAGCGTTTTTGTGCAACTAAGTTTGGATTTGTGGATTGTCATGATTTATGAGCTGAAAACGGAATGATCAGATTGAGCCTTTGTTAAGTAAGCCATTTTATATATTTATAATATTGAAAAGAATAATGAAATTTAAACTATCAAGTAATAAGATCTTTTCATTCAGTGATTTCTCCGTTATAACTAGAAAATTATATAAAACCCCGTGACTTATAAAAAGTAGGAGTAAGTAAGAATATGTTTTCAAAGGTTTCCATTTAAGATACTTGTTGTTGCACACGTCGAACCTCGGTTATTATATGCAACACATACATTTTGTAATTTAAATATATTTCATATGTGTTATCATGTAGTTTACACAGCAGAAAGATTCACATACACAGAATAAACGATCGCCCAATCCTTTTTCAGGCCCGCTTGTAATGAATAAAATAACACAGTCTGCTTCTATCGCAAATGTCAGGTTTTCATCAACATACAATCTGCAAAACCAAGAGATTCAATCCTACAATAATTAAACACAGCCATCTTACCCTTTCTTGAACATTGAATATACGTAAAAGAATCAATGAGTCGTCAAAATACAAATACATAATTCTGCAAACTATTTCAGCTGCACCTCTTCTTGTCTATTTGATATATAGAAGAGTCTAGTCACAACATATATGAAGTCTCATGGAAATTGTTGGATCTACGTAACGCAAAACAATGTAACCAAACGTTTACGAGACATTAGAAAATAACTTTATTAAGAATACCATTGATATAATATAACTTGAAAATAGCGATGCTATGATAATTCAAGAAGTAAATTACTGCCTAAATTTTTTAAAGAAAAAATACATATATAAGTGAACGAAGGTGTAGATTGAAAGGTGTAGTTCCTTTAGAACAGTTGGTGTTGTGCTGTTGCAGATAAATCGTTTATACAGTTTAATTGAAAACTTAAATAACTATATCAATCGGAAAGAGTATAACAATATGCCATACGTTGTGTTATTCGGAAATGCTATTTAGTCTCTTCTATCCACAAAAAAATATTCTTACAAACTATCAAAACTTTTTGAAAGCCGCAAATTTATAATATTTAAAACAGGTGAGTAAGAGGTCCAATTGGATTTAGGGCACGGTACGAGAGCTTAAATAGTTTCGTTGAAACCAGAGACCCATTCACTCAACTCAGCTGCGCTACTTCAAAATTTAAACATTTAGTTTGTACTCTCAGAGACACGCGAGAAGCGTTTAGAAATATGTGAGATGTGGTCAGTATAATAGTTGAGTCAGCAGGAGATATACTGATAGGCGATTATTTTCATTAGAATCCACTTACATAGTGCCTTCTACCACGCACTGATAGATTCTCATGTACAGCTGCTTTTAACGAAAATATTTCACTAATTTATATATTTAAGATAGACAGAATAGCCGCCTAGGTTGAACAATAGAAAACTGTTAATAATACTGAAATAGAAATAATGATAAATATTATACAAATGCTGAAGAGGGCCATTTGATAATTGGAAATATGTTTCGACCGCGTGTGTGATATGTTATGCAGTAATGTAATATATTTATTAAATTACAAAATTTGTGTAAATATTTGTAATTTGAAAGTTACAGCCCACATTGCATAAAATAACTGAGGTTCAACATTATAATAAATATGTGTGTATTTTCAGAAATTAATATTTTTCATCTCATATACATATATTAAATGGATGTCTAACAATGATTATCTCATGTAGTGAACTACTTGATAATACAGTTTTTAATATTTCAACAGCTGTCTGACTGGAATTTAATAATCATCTAAGAACGTGTTAAGCATATCATTATGCGTTAGCACAGGCATATTTTGTTATATTTTACGTTATATTTTACAAAACTATGACGTTTCCGGAAATATACTAACATAAAAATGTGAAAATAGGCCTCCAATAATCGATTCAATCAAAAAAGAGACCAAAGAAAACAAAAAAGTCGTATGTACCTACTGCAGTAAACCACTACCATCATAAAAGGCACTAAACGAACACATTGACCACTGTAACTTCTCCTAAAGAATCGTAAGACTTAAAGAGGGCGAAAACGCAGATATCATCACAAAGGAGGCAAACGATTTCATAAACAGCGAAGCTCACAATGAAAACGCCACACACTAAAATAACGCACAACAACCGAACAATGGTGAAAACCAAAATAACGGCGATAGAGATCAGCAAACCAAAACAACGCAACCAACAACAATAACAATGCTAGCGGCTAAAATAACGGAACCGGAGGCAACAACGGTGGGGGAAACAATGGAGGCAATAACGGAGGTAATAAAAGATCTATATACGGGATCAGAGATTACTAATGCCCTACAGAGTGTGAATACATCAGCATTCTATCAAAAACAAAAAGACCACAAGATTAAAAAGCGCTCCAAGAAAAAGCAGATTACATACGTATACCTCTTTCGAACGAAAAAAATGACTGCCACATTCGCCTTACACAAATTCCTAGGTCTTTTCATGAGAAAACAATACGAACACTCAGAACCAGACGACCAAAATGATACATACAAAAGAATGAGAGCCGAACGGGATATAGAATTTGCAATGCAAAACGGAGGGGTCTCAAAAGCGATGGGCAAAGCACTCGACTACCACAATAATACAGGTCACAGCGAAGTACCCAAAGCCGAAATACCTAGATAGGTCGAAATACACTTAAAAAAATAAGTGGAACCTATAAATGTCCCGATTGGTTCCATACAAAAAGAACAAATGGCTGACATAACGCATGAGGAAATCAAACAACAAATTGAAGCCCTAGACGATGAGAAAAGTCCTGAACCATCAGGAATCGCACCGCTATACCTGAAACTACTGTTAGGCCACTTCGACTTCATTTAACTAATAACAATAACATTTAACGAAATAATACAATTGAAAAATATCGTACCTGATAACAGACTATACAAATTCGACCACAAATTCCTCATTAAAGATAACAATCTAACAAGAGACCAAAATGGTGACCTAAAAACCCGCCCAATTGCCTGCGCAGAACAACTCCTTAATGTGCTACACCGCATTGTTAAAAAAAGAATTCAAAAGGATCTTGTAATTGACCCAAACTAATATGTAAACCAAGCTTGCGGCCAACTACAAGCTAAACTCAAAGTGGCATAAGCAATAAAAAACGGCTTCACCATTATAAACTTCGATGTCAAATCAGCTTTCAACAGCTTAAGACACGACATCCTAGCTAGAAACTTAAACGGAAATAATATAGGTCCCGCAACACATAAATACATTATGTATGCAACAATAGCCCGATGGAGTCAATCTATATCTTCGTTCACTTATATATAGATGATTATTAAATTCCAGTCAGACAGCTGTTGAAATATTAAAAACTGTATTATCAAGTAGTTCACTACATGAGATAATCATTGTTCAGACATCCATTTAATATATGTATATGAGATGAAAAATATTAATTTCTGAAAATACACACATATTTATTATAATGTTGAACCTCAGTTATTTTATGCAATGTGGGCTGTAACTTTCAAATTACAAATATTTACACAAATTTTGTAATTTAATAAATATATTACATTAGTGTAGAACATATCACACACGCGGTCGAAACATATTTCCAATTATCAAATGGCCCTCTTCAGCATTTGTATAATATTTATCATTATTTCTATTTCAGTATTATTAACAGTTTTCTATTGTTCAACCTAGGCGGCTTTTCTGTCTATCTTAAATATATAAATTAGTGAAATATTTTCGTTAAAAGCAGCTGTACATGAGAATCTATCAGTGCGTGGTAGAAGGCACTATGTAAGTGGATTCTAATGAAAATAATCGCCTATCAGTATATCTCCTGCTGACTCAACTATTATACTGACCACATCTCACATATTTCTAAACGCTTCTCGCGTGTCTCTGAGAGTACAAACTAAATGTTTAAATTTTGAAGTAGCGCAGCTGAGTTGAGTGAATGGGTCTCTGGTTTCAACGAAACTATTTAAGCTCTCGTACCGTGCCCTAAATCCAATTGGACCTCTTACTCACCTGTTTTAAATATTATAAATTTGCGGCTTTCAAAAAGTTTTGATAGTTTGTAAGAATATTTTTTTGTGGATAGAAGAGACTAAATAGCATTTCCGAATAACACAACGTATGGCATATTGTTATACTCTTTCCGATTGATATAGTTATTTAAGTTTTCAATTAAACTGTATAAACGATTTATCTGCAACAGCACAACACCAACTGTTCTAAAGGAACTACACCTTTCAATCTACACCTTAGTTCACTTATATATGTATTTTTTCTTTAAAAAATTTAGGCAGTAATTTACTTCTTGAATTATCATAGCATCGCTATTTTCAAGTTATATTATATCAATGGTATTCTTAATAAAGTTATTTTCTAATGTCTCGTAAACGTTTGGTTACATTGTTTTGCGTTACGTAGATCCAACAATTTCCATGAGACTTCATATATGTTGTGACTAGACTCTTCTATATATCAAATAGACAAGAAGAGGTGCAGCTGAAATAGTTTGCAGAATTATGTATTTGTATTTTGACGACTCATTGATTCTTTTACGTATATTCAATGTTCAAGAAAGGGTAAGATGGCTGTGTTTAATTATTGTAGGATTGAATCTCTTGGTTTTGCAGATTGTATGTTGATGAAAACCTGACATTTGCGATAGAAGCAGACTGTGTTATTTTATTCATTACAAGCGGGCCTGAAAAAGGATTGGGCGATCGTTTATTCTGTGTATGTGAATCTTTCTGCTGTGTAAACTACATGATAACACATATGAAATATATTTAAATTACAAAATGTATGTGTTGCATATAATAACCGAGGTTCGACGTGTGCAACAACAAGTATCTTAAATGGAAACCTTTGAAAACATATTCTTACTTACTCCTACTTTTTATAAGTCACGGGGTTTTATATAATTTTCTAGTTATAACGGAGAAATCACTGAATGAAAAGATCTTATTACTTGATAGTTTAAATTTCATTATTCTTTTCAATATTATAAATATATAAAATGGCTTACTTAACAAAGGCTCAATCTGATCATTCCGTTTTCAGCTCATAAATCATGACAATCCACAAATCCAAACTTAGTTGCACAAAAACGCTTGCGCAAACTTACTTCAATATCATGCTTCATCTACTAAGATTGCCTATGTGATTACCCGCTAGATGGCTAGTACTAATCTTGGGATTAGCGTATAAGCGGCGCTATCCATATTGGATCATATGTTATATTGTGTTAACTTTGAAGCGTTAGTTAAATATTGGTGAAACGTCTGAGATAGCCCAGTTCTCTACATCTCAAAATATGACATATGTTTTGATAGCATTTTACAGCTTGAATACCATAGTTAATTTTGGAGATAAGATTAATAATTTCTAAAATACACATTTTATAATTACAAATGATGAACTTAATTTATTTAATGCAATGTGGCTTGTAACTTATAAATTACACTTATTTGGTAATTCAAGTTACTCATGTTTCATAATTGTTCATATATTTACTACTTCAATCAAAACAACAAATTCAACAACAACAAAGAGAAACTGTTCAACTCCCTAAACGAATACAGATATAATGACGTGAAATATAAGCTCAACGATGACTTATTCATGTACGTTAAAATACCAATAGGCTAGACCAACTTCAGCAAGCAAAACAAAGGTGGAAACAAGTCGTTTGGAGGTTATAAGTAAGGAAATTCCGAGCAAAGATTTATGTGAGGAGCTAGGCAGCTATCGTATTGACTCAATAATTGCTATCTGAACCGGCGCCGTGAGGGCCATGACAGTTTTGATCCTGTATCAAAAAACTGATAGATTAAAAGTATAAGCAAACATTGAAGAAGCAAATTGAAGAGAAAATTGAATCACTAGAGTTGATTACTAAAGTAGAGGAAAATATTCTGCCGTATAACGGGTTTTTGTAGCATGTGTGTAGAGGCACATGCTATGAGCTAAGATAGCTCTCAGTTACGCGTGTGGAAATGGGGATTTCGGATGCTGAGTGAGAACTATATTTACAAATTTATTTCACTCCAAATGAGCTCCAAAATTGATTTTGAAACCCACAGCATATGAGATGAAAAATATTAATTTCTGAAAATACACACATATTAATTATAATGTTGAACCTCAGTTATTTTATTAATTATTATGTTAGTTTATTAAAGTAAATATATATATCCCACTCACTTAACTTTCGTTTATGCTGGTTCGGTCTTCTGCACAGGAACTGTAAGTTCACTCGAATGATTATTAGTTTTAGATACATCTATGTACTTTAGGCGCACCTCTGCAACCAAGGCAACCAACTACTCGGGTACAAGCATCCAGGGGGCGTAACGCGGCTGCTTCGTGCAAGCCGATCTATACGGAAATCCATCTGCATCGTACCATCTGCGTTTCTAAGGAAGCAATGGAGCGGTTTCCGCTTTCCAATACTGAAGGCTCGTTGATGGCATGCCCTTAGCCATACCGATCCTTGACAGCAGCTCAGCACTTTGAGCCGCGGGATTTTACCTTCCACAACCGATTTGGTCGAACCGCATCTCAGGAAGTGGGGTGCGGCGAGGAACGAGAAGCGCAACCGCATGAACCCATCATCAATCACACTAAGCAAAGCTGGTATTCCAGCAATGCTTCTTCAGCTCTAACGTCTGACGCCGAGCCAAATCGTTCGTTAAAGTAAATATTATTTAGATGTTAGAAGTGCCTACTAAATATTTCATTTAGTGTTAACTTTGAAAGCTATAACGGAGAAATTACATAAATATCATTGTGTTATCTTGTAAATTAAAGTTGTTTCTTAAAAACTAATTAAAAGAAAAAGTAATAATTAAGATTTTTTAGCAATATGAAGTATTTCAAATGAATCATCACTTCTTCAAGTGGCGGTGGCTTCTGCACGATTCGCAAACGAGGACCCAGTCTTTGCCGTTTTCGCTTCTGCTGATAATGGTTTGGAGGCTTCCGCATGAGTTGCAGATGACGAATTGGTCTCTGTATGTGTGAATGATGTCTTTGATGTGGTTCAGTATGACTTTGAATTTGATAAGTAGTTCGTGTTCTACGATGGCTCCTTCGCATTGTAAGCTTTGGAAGATGTATTCGCTGACTTGTGTTGGGGTTCTGTGCAGGCTTTCGCAGACCTTGCTGAAGTTGGTGATTTTGAATTTTGTTGGGGCGAGTCTTTGCAGTTCTGGCTCAACTATTTTGCTGTTTCCGTTTGAAAGCTATAAAGGAGAAATTATATAAATATCATTGTGTTATCTTAAATGACTTCAATTAATATTTTGTTATCTTCTATTATTGTAATTAGCAGATCCTTGTAATATTTTGACAATAATACTTGTTTAAATAATATATTATTAAATAACTAATAAATTCAATATTGTTAAAAGCTACACTCAATAAATAATCAAAATATTTAGAATAATATATCTATTTTAATGTCTAAATAGTAAAATATATTTATAAATACTGAAAGTATGGAAAAGCTTTAAATTAATTCCAGTATTTTTGCTAACAATAATTTTGCGATATTAGGTTTAACTACTAATCCAACTATTGCAATAATAAATAGTAAAATTAATATAACTTTAAAATTTAATATAAATAAAGCTGCATTACTTTGTATGCAATGTAATTTTAACATTTAAAATACTAACTTAATATTCATCGCGAGCGGTATATTTGTATCGGGGGTTATTTATTAGTCAGGTTCATATTTAGTACTAAATAATGTAACAATATAATCAAGATTTTCAAGCACTCACTCATCAAGTATTATAATTAATATTTAAATAGAAATGTTAAATTTTTCAATTTAAAACTCAAATATAATGAGTTTTGAAGATATTGGAGTTTCATCCTATTTAGTGTCAACTCTTTCTGAAAAAATAAATCAATAAATATTTATCAATAAAGTTCTTATTTGTAATTTTGATTACAGCTCAAGTGAAAATAGTAACTAATTAATTATATCTGAATCAGTAAACAATATTTGTAACAATATTTGTCCGGAAAGTTAATATTACGCTTATGGTTTATGCTAATAATCAGTAATAAATGCACAAATGATTGATATAAACAATACTTTATTATGCATAAACAATTTTCATTATAATGGCACTTAGTGTATTTGTGATGAAGGTTATATTTTAAATTAAACTGCATGTGTGCACATTATCAATAGTGTTACGTAAATATCTTAATAGTAGATATAATTGTTATAATAAATATAATAAATTGAATAACAGACGTTGAATAACACAATAATTCTAGATAATTCAATTTATAATAATGCTTCATAAATAACTTAAAACTTAATTATAAATTCATCAAATTTAGAATAGTACATTATGAACAATTATAGTAAATCATTTAAATAACTTTAAGTAATTCAAAATGAATTAGACAGAATTAATAATTAAAATAAAGAGCTTAACGCATAAATATAAAATTATTAATATCTGACATACTTGAAATAAGAGCTTATATTGTTTCCGTGTAGTCAGAATTTATATCATTTTACTATATTTAATATTAAAGATATAACTCATTCATTAAATCAATAAAATTTTGAAAATGGTTTCGCATTTGATTAATCAATAGAAAATGCATATTTAGATATAATATCTATAGATACAGGGTTTACAATTTTCAAAACGTAGAAATTATATTCTAATATTAAAATTTAATTAAGTGCACTTAAAATATCATAATCAGGAAGTATTTTAACATATAATTCAGATATTATAATTTAATAAGTTGAAATATTTTCAAAAACCAATACAAATATTTAATTTGATCACAATAACTTGAATATTATCTAAGAATAATGTATTTAATGTTTAATTAAAGATTTAAAAATTAACTTAAATTTCAACTCTTAAACATCTGGATCGTTAAATTTAATTAATAATGTATAAGGAATTATGAACATAAATGGATACTAAATATTTGGTTAATATATAACATTAAATAAATTAACATTAGGTGCATAATTTGCTATAAACAGCTAATTATCAATTAATTACTTAATATTTTCAGTAGAAGTGTTCTAAGGAGGAAATTTATCTTCATTTTTATATTCATAAATAAATATGAGTAAAGTAGATATATAACACTTAAAAATATAATATTTGCAAAATGATTTAACTAAAATAGTATCAACTACTAAACAATATTTATAATTCGGAGGATTAATCACTAATTCAGACACCTCAATAATTAATGTATATGATATTTATATTAATACTACTGACAATTGGTTAACAACGTAAATTAAGTATTCAGGTTTAATAATTGGTCGTATATACGGAAATTAAAGTTATTTGTCAATGATAAATGCTAATATCTTATATTGCATACAAACTAATAATGATACAAATAATTTCAATTAGTTTGGACTAATAGGTTAAATAGACGGTGTTTACAAAATGCAATAATGTACAATATAAATAATTACACAAAAAGCAGTCTTTGATGGTTTTGGTATCATTGGAAACACAACGAATTTATGTATTAAAGTAGAAATGCATTAGTTATAAATTGAATTAACTATGATTTAATAAAATGGATCCACAAATTCTTCAACTTTATTAGGTAATTGCAATGCCTTAAATGTAACAATTAATTTGATAAACATAAAGAATTCTTTTATAACTGGAGTTAGAACAGGATTTATTGCTGGATATATTTCAAATTATGGCTAAATTAATAATATTATTATTCAAACTTCAATAAGTAATGGATACTGTGATAATTGCAAGACTTGTGCATATTCTGGCGGGTTTTTAGGTTGGGTTTACCAATAAGCACAATTAATAATTTCAAATTCTTTAATATAATCTTCAAATGTCTCAGGTAATACAAAATCAAATTCCCATGCAGGTAGTATTGTTGGAGAAATCTATGTTAAATATAATGTAAGTATAAATACAACATTCATAATATAGATATAAATAATAAATGTGAATGTTGAACATTGCAATATAGTGTCAGTAAGCTAAGGTATTGCATATACTGGAGGATTTATTGGGAAGTAATGTAGTTATGCAACACCAGCTAATATCACACCATCCACTTTTATACCACCGTCTGTTGGTATTTCTTCTATAGAAAATTCAAGTTTGAATTAAGTCAACATGAACTGCGATGGGATTAATTAATCAATATCTGGTGGATTCATGGGATTTATAATTTAAAATTCAACATCATCAATTATAAATTGTAAATACAATATTATGAATATTAATACCATTTCACAATACCAATCATTTGTTGGTGGATTTTTTGGTGTGATCAATGCGACTAGTGTTGATATACTCAATTCTAATATATCAAATATCATGATTATAAGTAAGGGAAACGAAACATTTTCAAATTTAATTTCAAATTTGCTTTAACCTAACTAATCAAAAGTGAGTATCGTAAAATCTTAATCGGAAGGAACAAACTTTATAAGTGGAATATAACTCAATAATTGTATTTTATTAAACCTGGATTCAGAAGACGGTTGTACAGTGTGATGTTCATTAATTCATATTAATTCTATTATTTAAAAAGAACTATGAAATATAATTTTTTAATATCTCATATGCTGTGGGTTTCAAAATCAATTTTGGAGCTCATTTGGAGTGAAATAAATTTGTAAATATAGTTCTCACTCAGCATCCGAAATCCCCATTTCCACACGCGTAACTGAGAGCTATCTTAGCTCATAGCATGTGCCTCTACACACATGCTACAAAAACCCGTTATACGGCAGAATATTTTCCTCTACTTTAGTAATCAACTCTAGTGATTCAATTTTCTCTTCAATTTGCTTCTTCAATGTTTGCTTATACTTTTAATCTATCAGTTTTTTGATACAGGATCAAAACTGTCATGGCCCTCACGGCGCCGGTTCAGATAGCAATTATTGAGTCAATACGATAGCTGCCTAGCTCCTCACATAAATCTTTGCTCGGAATTTCCTTACTTATAACCTCCAAACGACTTGTTTCCACCTTTGTTTTGCTTGCTGAAGTTGGTCTAGCCTATTGGTATTTTAACGTACATGAATAAGTCATCGTTGAGCTTATATTTCACGTCATTATATCTGTATTCGTTTAGGGAGTTGAACAGTTTCTCTTTGTTGTTGTTGAATTTGTTGTTTTGATTGAAGTAGTAAATATATGAACAATTATGAAACATGAGTAACTTGAATTACCAAATAAGTGTAATTTATAAGTTACAAGCCACATTGCATTAAATAAATTAAGTTCATCATTTGTAATTATAAAATGTGTATTTTAGAAATTATTAATCTTATCTCCAAAATTAACTATGGTATTCAAGCTGTAAAATGCTATCAAAACATATGTCATATTTTGAGATGTAGAGAACTGGGCTATCTCAGACGTTTCACCAATATTTAACTAACGCTTCAAAGTTAACACAATATAACATATGATCCAATATGGATAGCGCCGCTTATACGCTAATCCCAAGATTAGTACTAGCCATCTAGCGGGTAATCACATAGGCAATCTTAGTAGATGAAGCATGATATTGAAGTAAGTTTGCGCAAGCGTTTTTGTGCAACTAAGTTTGGATTTGTGGATTGTCATGATTTATGAGCTGAAAACGGAATGATCAGATTGAGCCTTTGTTAAGTAAGCCATTTTATATATTTATAATATTGAAAAGAATAATGAAATTTAAACTATCAAGTAATAAGATCTTTTCATTCAGTGATTTCTCCGTTATAACTAGAAAATTATATAAAACCCCGTGACTTATAAAAAGTAGGAGTAAGTAAGAATATGTTTTCAAAGGTTTCCATTTAAGATACTTGTTGTTGCACACGTCGAACCTCGGTTATTATATGCAAAACATACATTTTGTAATTTAAATATATTTCATATGTGTTATCATGTAGTTTACACAGCAGAAAGATTCACATACACAGAATAAACGATCGCCCAATCCTTTTTCAGGCCCGCTTGTAATGAATAAAATAACACAGTCTGCTTCTATCGCAAATGTCAGGTTTTCATCAACATACAATCTGCAAAACCAAGAGATTCAATCCTACAATAATTAAACACAGCCATCTTACCCTTTCTTGAACATTGAATATACGTAAAAGAATCAATGAGTCGTCAAAATACAAATACATAATTCTGCAAACTATTTCAGCTGCACCTCTTCTTGTCTATTTGATATATAGAAGAGTCTAGTCACAACATATATGAAGTCTCATGGAAATTGTTGGATCTACGTAACGCAAAACAATGTAACCAAACGTTTACGAGACATTAGAAAATAACTTTATTAAGAATACCATTGATATAATATAACTTGAAAATAGCGATGCTATGATAATTCAAGAAGTAAATTACTGCCTAAATTTTTTAAAGAAAAAATACATATATAAGTGAACTAAGGTGTAGATTGAAAGGTGTAGTTCCTTTAGAACAGTTGGTGTTGTGCTGTTGCAGATAAATCGTTTATACAGTTTAATTGAAAACTTAAATAACTATATCAATCGGAAAGAGTATAACAATATGCCATACGTTGTGTTATTCGGAAATGCTATTTAGTCTCTTCTATCCACAAAAAAATATTCTTACAAACTATCAAAACTTTTTGAAAGCCGCAAATTTATAATATTTAAAACAGGTGAGTAAGAGGTCCAATTGGATTTAGGGCACGGTACGAGAGCTTAAATAGTTTCGTTGAAACCAGAGACCCATTCACTCAACTCAGCTGCGCTACTTCAAAATTTAAACATTTAGTTTGTACTCTCAGAGACACGCGAGAAGCGTTTAGAAATATGTGAGATGTGGTCAGTATAATAGTTGAGTCAGCAGGAGATATACTGATAGGCGATTATTTTCATTAGAATCCACTTACATAGTGCCTTCTACCACGCACTGATAGATTCTCATGTACAGCTGCTTTTAACGAAAATATTTCACTAATTTATATATTTAAGATAGACAGAAAAGCCGCCTAGGTTGAACAATAGAAAACTGTTAATAATACTGAAATAGAAATAATGATAAATATTATACAAATGCTGAAGAGGGCCATTTGATAATTGGAAATATGTTTCGACCGCGTGTGTGATATGTTCTACACTAATGTAATATATTTATTAAATTACAAAATTTGTGTAAATATTTGTAATTTGAAAGTTACAGCCCACATTGCATAAAATAACTGAGGTTCAACATTATAATAAATATGTGTGTATTTTCAGAAATTAATATTTTTCATCTCATATACATATATTAAATGGATGTCTGAACAATGATTATCTCATGTAGTGAACTACTTGATAATACAGTTTTTAATATTTCAACAGCTGTCTGACTGGAATTTAATAATCATCTATATATAAGTGAACGAAGATATAGATTGACTCCATCGGGCTATTGTTGCATACATAATGTATTTATGTGTTGCGGGACCTATATTATTTCCGTTTAAGTTTCTAGCTAGGATGTCGTGTCTTAAGCTGTTGAAAGCTGATTTGACATCGAAGTTTATAATGGTGAAGCCGTTTTTTATTGCTTATGCCACTTTGAGTTTAGCTTGTAGTTGGCCGCAAGCTTGGTTTACATATTAGTTTGGGTCAATTACAAGATCCTTTTGAATTCTTTTTTTAACAATGCGGTGTAGCACATTAAGGAGTTGTTCTGCGCAGGCAATTGGGCGGGTTTTTAGGTCACCATTTTGGTCTCTTGTTAGATTGTTATCTTTAATGAGGAATTTGTGGTCGAATTTGTATAGTCTGTTATCAGGTACGATATTTTTCAATTGTATTATTTCGTTAAATGTTATTGTTATTAGTTAAATGAAGTCGAAGTGGCCTAACAGTAGTTTCAGGTATAGCGGTGCGATTCCTGATGGTTCAGGACTTTTCTCATCGTCTAGGGCTTCAATTTGTTGTTTGATTTCCTCATGCGTTATGTCAGCCATTTGTTCTTTTTGTATGGAACCAATCGGGACATTTATAGGTTCCACTTATTTTTTTAAGTGTATTTCGACCTATCTAGGTATTTCGGCTTTGGGTACTTCGCTGTGACCTGTATTATTGTGGTAGTCGAGTGCTTTGCCCATCGCTTTTGAGACCCCTCCGTTTTGCATTGCAAATTCTATATCCCGTTCGGCTCTCATTCTTTTGTATGTATCATTTTGGTCGTCTGGTTCTGAGTGTTCGTATTGTTTTCTCATGAAAAGACCTAGGAATTTGTGTAAGGCGAATGTGGCAGTCATTTTTTTCGTTCGAAAGAGGTATACGTATGTAATCTGCTTTTTCTTGGAGCGCTTTTTAATCTTGTGGTCTTTTTGTTTTTGATAGAATGCTGATGTATTCACACTCTGTAGGGCATTAGTAATCTCTGATCCCGTATATAGATCTTTTATTACCTCCGTTATTGCCTCCATTGTTTCCCCCACCGTTGTTGCCTCCGGTTCCGTTATTTTAGCCGCTAGCATTGTTATTGTTGTTGGTTGCGTTGTTTTGGTTTGCTGATCTCTATCGCCGTTATTTTGGTTTTCACCATTGTTCGGTTGTTGTGCGTTATTTTAGTGTGTGGCGTTTTCATTGTGAGCTTCGCTGTTTATGAAATCGTTTGCCTCCTTTGTGATGATATGTGCAGAAAACCGGTTGAGGTCAAAGCAAAAACTGTCGCCGAGAAAATGAAGGTTACCGTAGGGCAACCAGTTAACTCATACATTTGAATGAGGGAAAAATCAATAATAAATTATCATTTTTAATTTAATTCGTGCTTCATTCATTTAATTAATTTAGTTTCATTGTTACTACTCTATTTGTTTACTCTCAAAATCAATAATATTCAAAAAGTACTTTTATTCAATAAATTTAATTACTGAACTCATAATCAACCTTCTGCGTTTATTAGGAAGAAATACAGTAATATTTTTTAACTTTTTTTGGAATCTTGGAGTGAAATTTTATAAATATAATGCATTACATACCCTTCGAAATATTAAAGTAAAATAACTTCATTTTTAAGTTTCCTTTACACTCCATTTTTCCAACCTGATTTTGGCCTTATCTTGATTCCCGTCACTAGTGCAAACATTTTATTAGTATATTAATACAAGTGATATTAAGGTTATCTAACATACTTGACTTGTATTGCTTCAATCGCTCTATATTTGGAGAAAAGATCAAAATTTACAATTTCTAATATTTCTTCAAAGTAAATTAATGCACAAAAGTAGCTTAAATACTGGTTCTCATGCTGCGGCAATCCAGACTTATTTTCAGATATGGTGCCAAATAAAGAAACTACAAATATCATAATTATTCTTATTTCAAAATCTTCTCAAACTAGTTTGCTTTTGAAAAAATGTTTAAAAGACATTTCCGCGATCATTCATATATTTCTTCTAGGAATCATTTTTAGATGTTCGAAAATCGCTGGTGAGCATTAGACGTTCTTGTCGATTCGAATTGCTAAGTTATCACACTTCACCTACAAATTTTTGAATTCGAAAACACAACAACGAAGAGTGCAGTTGCTGAATTTAATTTTGAATTGTTATTATTATGGGGTCATTATTTCATTAATTAAGTATTGGCTAATATCTCATCATTAACTATTAACAACAAAATGTTTTTGGAGGTATAAAAGGAGGTTACGGAACCAATAATCTTCCGCTATGTAAACAAATATTTAAGAACAATAATATCAACTTTGACTACTAATTAAATGCTTTAAGTTATTTTTCTTAGAATTATACTTTATAAAATTTTGTAAAATGCTAGAAAGGAGATAGGAATGTAATCAGTCTCAACTGCTCTAAATGTATTTTGTACTAAATAAGCTCCTTACTATGTATCAATCGGAGTTAATGTATTGTACTCATATTATTGAATTTTGAACCTTGATTCTAATCATAATAATATTTTTACACGATACCAAATATTTTAATAATTTTAGGTCATAAAGTCTCTTTGAATTAATTTCTGCGTCGTTCAGTTTTCAATCTTATTTATATTACAATACTTTAGCACTATGAATACAATTTAAGATGAAGTGGAGTTTAATGAAACTTAAAAAAATATTAAACTGTTTAGTATATTTATATTAATATGAGACCAAATAGTTTTGATTAAGTATCGTATTTTAGTAGATATTAGAAGGGGTAAATAGTCGAAGTTGTAACTTAGAGCAATATTACGTAAGAAGCGCAAATCCTTTACGTGTATTTATAGTTAATGTAAGACTATACTAATAAACTGTACTACTTCTATACAGAATCAATATGAGCTGTTAAGTGCAGCTAAAATAAGATCACTATTATGTTTTCTTAGTTTATGAAATTTAGGTAACTAATTAGTGTTGTGAAGCAATCAGATAATTTAATTGTAGTAGTTTAATTTAAAACTCCACAGAATGTATTTTCGAAAAAATATTTTTTCAATTTTTTGGTATTTGTTGGTTGTTGAAACAAATTAACTAAGTCAAAACTTGACGCAACGCCATTTACTATTTCAGTAAATATCTTCAAAAAAACCTGGATTGCCGCAGCCGCTACTTCAATTTATACTATTGTATTTAATCCCGTTTCTTACACTAATATACTATTGAAATTATGGAACACTCGAAACTCAAATCGCCGTTCAATGTATTGCACAAAAAATTGAGTTAACATGTTAGCGATGTGCAAGTTTCCATCAAGTTAAAGCTGTGTGCTGATAAAAAGTCGAAAATAATAAAGCGTCTTTTACAATCTATTTTTTCAAAGCAACTACTTAAATTTATATTGAAATAAATAATTTTACAAAGAATCCCAAGCTGCTTAGTGCACCAAATAGTTGTGGCTTCAACTATAATTTCATTTAGTGACCGTATTTGAAGTGTAAATTTTGGAGTGTGATGCATAATTTAAATAAAATTTTACTTTATTATTCGCGGCCAATGTAAAACAAATTCATTCAATTAATTTCAACACGCCTTCTGATCTCCGTCCCAACTCGATTACTGTATTATAAGTAAGGGAAACGAAACATTTTCAAATTTAATTTCAAATTTGCTTTAACCTAACTAATCAAAAGTGAGTATCGTAAAATCTTAATCGGAAGGAACAAACTTTATAAGTGGAATATAACTCAATAATTGTATTTTATTAAACCTGGATTCAGAAGACGGTTGTACAGTGTGATGTTCATTAATTCATATTAATTCTATTATTTAAAAAGAACTATGAAATATAATTTTTTAATATCTCATATGCTGTGGGTTTCAAAATCAATTTTGGAGCTCATTTGGAGTGAAATAAATTTGTAAATATAGTTCTCACTCAGCATCCGAAATCCCCATTTCCACACGCGTAACTGAGAGCTATCTTAGCTCATAGCATGTGCCTCTACACACATGCTACAAAAACCCGTTATACGGCAGAATATTTTCCTCTACTTTAGTAATCAACTCTAGTGATTCAATTTTCTCTTCAATTTGCTTCTTCAATGTTTGCTTATACTTTTAATCTATCAGTATTTTGATACAGGATCCAAACTGTCATGGCCCTCACGGCGCCGGTTCAGATAGCAATTATTGAGTCAATACGATAGCTGCCTAGCTCCTCACATAAATCTTTGCTCGGAATTTCCTTACTTATAACCTCCAAACGACTTGTTTCCACCTTTGTTTTGCTTGCTGAAGTTGGTCTAGCCTATTGGTATTTTAACGTACATGAATGAGTCATCGTTGAGCTTAGATTTCACGTCATTATATCTGTATTCGTTTAGGGAGTTGAACAGTTTCTCTTTGTTGTTGTTGAATTTGTTGTTTTGATTGAAGTAGTAAATATATGAACAATTATGAAACATGAGTAACTTGAATTACCAAATAAGTGTAATTTATAAGTTACAAGCCACATTGCATTAAATAAATTAAGTTCATCATTTGTAATTATAAAATGTGTATTTTAGAAATTATTAATCTTATCTCCAAAATTAACTATGGTATTCAAGCTGTAAAATGCTATCAAAACATATGTCATATTTTGAGATGTAGAGAACTGGGCTATCTCAGACGTTTCACCAATATTTAACTAACGCTTCAAAGTTAACACAATATAACATATGATCCAATATGGATAGCGCCGCTTATACGCTAATCCCAAGATTAGTACTAGCCATCTAGCGGGTAATCACATAGGCAATCTTAGTAGATGAAGCATGATATTGAAGTAAGTTTGCGCAAGCGTTTTTGTGCAACTAAGTTTGGATTTGTGGATTGTCATGATTTATGAGCTGAAAACGGAATGATCAGATTGAGCCTTTGTTAAGTAAGCCATTTTATATATTTATAATATTGAAAAGAATAATGAAATTTAAACTATCAAGTAATAAGATCTTTTCATTCAGTGATTTCTCCGTTATAACTAGAAAATTATATAAAACCCCGTGACTTATAAAAAGTAGGAGTAAGTAAGAATATGTTTTCAAAGGTTTCCATTTAAGATACTTGTTGTTGCACACGTCGAACCTCGGTTATTATATGCAAAACATACATTTTGTAATTTAAATATATTTCATATGTGTTATCATGTAGTTTACACAGCAGAAAGATTCACATACACAGAATAAACGATCGCCCAATCCTTTTTCAGGCCCGCTTGTAATGAATAAAATAACACAGTCTGCTTCTATCGCAAATGTCAGGTTTTCATCAACATACAATCTGCAAAACCAAGAGATTCAATCCTACAATAATTAAACACAGCCATCTTACCCTTTCTTGAACATTGAATATACGTAAAAGAATCAATGAGTCGTCAAAATACAAATACATAATTCTGCAAACTATTTCAGCTGCACCTCTTCTTGTCTATTTGATATATAGAAGAGTCTAGTCACAACATATATGAAGTCTCATGGAAATTGTTGGATCTACGTAACGCAAAACAATGTAACCAAACGTTTACGAGACATTAGAAAATAACTTTATTAAGAATACCATTGATATAATATAACTTGAAAATAGCGATGCTATGATAATTCAAGAAGTAAATTACTGCCTAAATTTTTTAAAGAAAAAATACATATATAAGTGAACGAAGGTGTAGATTGAAAGGTGTAGTTCCTTTAGAACAGTTGGTGTTGTGCTGTTGCAGATAAATCGTTTATACAGTTTAATTGAAAACTTAAATAACTATATCAATCGGAAAGAGTATAACAATATGCCATACGTTGTGTTATTCGGAAATGCTATTTAGTCTCTTCTATCCACAAAAAAATATTCTTACAAACTATCAAAACTTTTTGAAAGCCGCAAATTTATAATATTTAAAACAGGTGAGTAAGAGGTCCAATTGGATTTAGGGCACGGTACGAGAGCTTAAATAGTTTCGTTGAAACCAGAGACCCATTCACTCAACTCAGCTGCGCTACTTCAAAATTTAAACATTTAGTTTGTACTCTCAGAGACACGCGAGAAGCGTTTAGAAATATGTGAGATGTGGTCAGTATAATAGTTGAGTCAGCAGGAGATATACTGATAGGCGATTATTTTCATTAGAATCCACTTACATAGTGCCTTCTACCACGCACTGATAGATTCTCATGTACAGCTGCTTTTAACGAAAATATTTCACTAATTTATATATTTAAGATAGACAGAATAGCCGCCTAGGTTGAACAATAGAAAACTGTTAATAATACTGAAATAGAAATAATGATAAATATTATACAAATGCTGAAGAGGGCCATTTGATAATTGGAAATATGTTTCGACCGCGTGTGTGATATGTTCTACACTAATGTAATATATTTATTAAATTACAAAATTTGTGTAAATATTTGTAATTTGAAAGTTACAGCCCACATTGCATAAAATAACTGAGGTTCAACATTATAATAAATATGTGTGTATTTTCAGAAATTAATATTTTTCATCTCATATACATATATTAAATGGATGTCTAACAATGATTATCTCATGTAGTGAACTACTTGATAATACAGTTTTTAATATTTCAACAGCTGTCTGACTGGAATTTAATAATCATCTAAGAACGTGTTAAGCATATCATTATGCGTTAGCACAGGCATATTTTGTTATATTTTACGTTATATTTTACAAAACTATGACGTTTCCGGAAATATACTAACATAAAAATGTGAAAATAGGCCTCCAATAATCGATTCAATCAAAAAAGAGACCAAAGAAAACAAAAAAGTCGTATGTACCTACTGCAGTAAACCACTACCATCATAAAAGGCACTAAACGAACACATTGACCACTGTAACTTCTCCTAAAGAATCGTAAGACTTAAAGAGGGCGAAAACGCAGATATCATCACAAAGGAGGCAAACGATTTCATAAACAGCGAAGCTCACAATGAAAACGCCACACACTAAAATAACGCACAACAACCGAACAATGGTGAAAACCAAAATAACGGCGATAGAGATCAGCAAACCAAAACAACGCAACCAACAACAATAACAATGCTAGCGGCTAAAATAACGGAACCGGAGGCAACAACGGTGGGGGAAACAATGGAGGCAATAACGGAGGTAATAAAAGATCTATATACGGGATCAGAGATTACTAATGCCCTACAGAGTGTGAATACATCAGCATTCTATCAAAAACAAAAAGACCACAAGATTAAAAAGCGCTCCAAGAAAAAGCAGATTACATACGTATACCTCTTTCGAACGAAAAAAATGACTGCCACATTCGCCTTACACAAATTCCTAGGTCTCTTCATGAGAAAATAATACGAACACTCAGAACCAGACGACCAAAATGATACATACAAAAGAATGAGAGCGGAACGGGATATAGAATTTGCAATGCAGAACGGAGGGGTCTCAAAAGCGATGGGCAAAGCACTCGACTACCATAATAATACAGGTCACAGCGAAGTACCCAAAGCCGAAATAGCAAGATAGGTCGAAATACACTTCAAAAAATAAGTGGAGTCTATAAATGTCCCGATTGGTTCCAGCATACAAAAAGAACAAATGGCCGACATAACGCATGAGGAAATTAAACGACAAATTGAAGCCCTAGACGATGAGAAAAGTCCTGGACCATCAGGAATCGCACCGCTACACCTGAAACTACTATTAGGCCACTTCGACTTCATTTAACTAATAACTATTGCATTTAACGAAATAATACAACTGAAAAATATCGTGCCTGATAACAGACTATACAAATTCGACCATAAATTCCTCATTAAAGATAACAATCTAACAAGAGACTCAAACGGTGACCTAAAAACCCGCCCAATTGCATGCGCAGAACAACTCCTTAATGTGCTACACCGCATTGTTAAAAGAAGAATTCAAAAGGATCTTGTAATTGACCCAAACTAATATGTAAACCAAGCTTGCGGCCAACTACAAGCTAAACTCAAAGTGGCATAAGCAATAAAAAACGGCTTCACCATTATAAACTTCGATGTCAAATCAGCCTTCAACAGCTTAAGACACGACATCCTAGCTAGAAACTTAAACGGAAATAATGTAGGTCCCGCAACCCATAAATACATTATGTATGCAACAAAAGCCCGATGGAGCGACCATGTAAAAGATATAAAAGTTGGAGTGAGTTAAGGCTGTCCGCTCGCCATGCATTTATTTGCAAGCGTGATTTCTGAGCTAATTTACCGCATTAATCAGAAACCAGCAGACGAAGAACGCTTCATGGTTGCAATCGGCTATGCAGATGACATACTAATCATGGTCACCCCTGGAAGAGAAAAAGATGCGATTAGGATTGCTATGGCCGAATACGAAAGACTGAAACTTGAGGTGAACACCAACAAAACATCAAGCAACGATAAAACGTTATTCGAAAACAATTCAGGAATTGTCACATATCTCGGGCAAGAATTCGGTCAAGACGCAAAACCATTGACGGATCAAATACTAGCAAACGTACAAGAAAGAATAGGAAGCCTATTTGATCTTGATATCTCATTACACAACCGATACACATTATACGAAAAATGTATCCTAACATGTGCAAACTATGGACCACTTGTAGATGTATGCGACGATACGCAAGAGAATATCAAGAAATATCTCTAAATAGACGATGAGCTAATTAAAGGTCTCCGGAAAATTATAGAAGTTAACGTGCCTAAAGAAGAACTGATGCGGTTTGCTCTATCCCACAAATGTAAAGGTGGAGCTCATTAAATATACCCAGGACAACACTACAACCTCATGAAATAAGACCAGTACGAGAAAGAACGACTCATAAACGAACTCGAAGGCGAAACACTGGATAAAATTGGACATGACGAGGATAACGAAGCTAATTCTAGACAAAGAAAACTGGCCAGAACGTTCCTCTCCAAAACAAGACAAGATGGAGTCGACTACGAGAATAAGTTCGGCACCTACGATGAAATAACACCTCGTATAGCGTATACCCTTCAAAACTATAGAAGACAACTTCCTAACGAAGCTTTCCGTTACCTGACCAACACCAGGTTCGTCAAAGAAAAGGAAGACCTAATCCCAACATAATGTCCAAACTGTGGCGGAAAGAACTCGCCATACCATGAAACGAACTGCAAAAAGGCTCAAGAATACCACATAGGTGTTCACGATAAAATTGTTGATCACATCGAACAAGTCTTAAGACAATACAAGGCAGTAAAAGTCTCAAAACAAAATCACAACCGCCTATATGACGGTATAAAACCTGACATTGCGATAAACTATCGCGGCGAAAGAATCTACCTAGACGTTGGGGTCACGTGGTACAAAGAAAAGTACTATAAAGCAAAGGTCAAACACTACTAAGGTTATGAGGCCAAAATCATACCAATTATAGTGGGCAAAAACTGTACGCTACACAAGGAAAGCCACCTGTTTTTAAAGGAACTGAAGGTAAACATGCAAACATTCTACGCCGAGATTGGATATAAAATCTCGAGGTACGCTCAAATGTGTAACAACTCACTCTACAAAAAGCGAAATCTTGAAAAGGAAACAAACCTTGAAGAAGCACCGATTGGCAAGCTGGACATGAATAAATTCGCTCCTCTGGCAGACTTGGGAGAAGATAACGATAAAAGCGAAAAAGAACCTATCGAAAAATTCTTATTCCAACAAAACAAATGGAATAACTCTCACGTCTCATAAAGTGACAGCTACACATTCACATCCCAGATGGGCGAAAATAAGAGAAGGAAGAGCAACCATCAAAAAGCCAATACATCGGTAAGGCAAATAAATCGGCAAAACAAGTTCGCGTCACTGAACTCAGAGGACTCCAGCTCCAATAGTGGAAACTTCTCGCACTACTAAGAGCAGCCGCACAGGAAGGAATAAAATACTCATCGAACCGATCATCGGAAGCCTGATAAAGTGGACTACAGTGCTATATCGGAAGCCTCTGAAGCACTTCAATCTCTGATCTAATCATGCTCAAGTTCAATGAAGAAGTCCTTCAAACAAAACAACCAATCTTTCAGATCACAAAAACAAACTGAACACAACAAGAAAAACAAGCAAAACAACCAGAGCAACACGGAATAAAGCAAACCAAAAGGCTCTCAACAAAACCAAAGCAAGAAGAATTAAATTAAAGAACTCGTCAAATCATTTAACAAAATTCTTAACGGCAACCAAAAACCAAAAGGAAACTCATTCACTGGATAACAGAATCACAACAGCTCCCAAAAATAACGAGCAACAACTGATCAAAACCCATACATCTACATCAAATAATGTGAGATGAACAACTGCTTCGATCGCAAACAACAAAACAAAAACAATGATGCTTACAAGAAAAACTGGAAGAAACACTCTTGGAACCAAGCAGACGTAGTCTAAAAGCTAACGAAAGTTTTACAAAAAACTCTGAAACAACAAGGCAACTACTTCGATCGAAACAACAACAAATTCAACAACAACTAAGGGAAACTGTTCAACTCCCTAAACGAATACAGATACAATGATATTAAATCAAAACGCAACGATGACTCATTCATGTACGTCAAAATACCAATGGGCTAGACCAACTTCAGCAAGCAAAACAAAGGAGGAAACAAGTCGTTTGGAGGTTATAAGTAAGGAAACTTCAACCAAAAATTCATATGAGGAGCTAGGCAGCTGTCATATTGACTAAATAATTGCTATCTGAACTGGCTCCGTGAGGGGCCATGATAACTGGATCGTGTACCAAAAACTGATAGATTAAAAAGTATAAGCAAACATTGAAGAAGCAAATTGAAGAGAAAAATTGAATCACTAGATTGATTATTAAGTAGAGGAAAATATTCTGCCATCTAACGATGGTATTTTATAGCGTGTGTGTAGAGGCACATGTTATGAGCTAAGATAGCTCTCAGTTACGCGTGTGGAAATGGGGATTTCGGATGCTGAGTGAGGACTATTCAATGTTCAAGAAAGGGTAAGATGGCTGTGTTTAATTATTGTAGGATTGAATCTCTTGGTTTTGCAGATTGTATGTTGATGAAAACCTGACATTTGCGATAGAAGCAGACTGTGTTATTTTATTCATTACAAGCGGGCCTGAAAAAGGATTGGGCGATCGTTTATTCTGTGTATGTGAATCTTTCTGCTGTGTAAACTACATGATAACACATATGAAATATATTTAAATTACAAAATGTATGTGTTGCATATAATAACCGAGGTTCGACGTGTGCAACAACAAGTATCTTAAATGGAAACCTTTGAAAACATATTCTTACTTACTCCTACTTTTTATAAGTCACGGGGTTTTATATAATTTTCTAGTTATAACGGAGAAATCACTGAATGAAAAGATCTTATTACTTGATAGTTTAAATTTCATTATTCTTTTCAATATTATAAATATATAAAATGGCTTACTTAACAAAGGCTCAATCTGATCATTCCGTTTTCAGCTCATAAATCATGACAATCCACAAATCCAAACTTAGTTGCACAAAAACGCTTGCGCAAACTTACTTCAATATCATGCTTCATCTACTAAGATTGCCTATGTGATTACCCGCTAGATGGCTAGTACTAATCTTGGGATTAGCGTATAAGCGGCGCTATCCATATTGGATCATATGTTATATTGTGTTAACTTTGAAGCGTTAGTTAAATATTGGTGAAACGTCTGAGATAGCCCAGTTCTCTACATCTCAAAATATGACATATGTTTTGATAGCATTTTACAGCTTGAATACCATAGTTAATTTTGGAGATAAGATTAATAATTTCTAAAATACACATTTTATAATTACAAATGATGAACTTAATTTATTTAATGCAATGTGGCTTGTAACTTATAAATTACACTTATTTGGTAATTCAAGTTACTCATGTTTCATAATTGTTCATATATTTACTACTTCAATCAAAACAACAAATTCAACAACAACAAAGAGAAACTGTTCAACTCCCTAAACGAATACAGATATAATGACGTGAAATCTAAGCTCAACGATGACTCATTCATGTACGTTAAAATACCAATAGGCTAGACCAACTTCAGCAAGCAAAACAAAGGTGGAAACAAGTCGTTTGGAGGTTATAAGTAAGGAAATTCCGAGCAAAGATTTATGTGAGGATCTAGGCAGCTATCGTATTGACTCAATAATTGCTATCTGAACCGGCGCCGTGAGGGCCATGACAGTTTGGATCCTGTATCAAAAAACTGATAGATTAAAAGTATAAGCAAACATTGAAGAAGCAAATTGAAGAGAAAATTGAATCACTAGAGTTGATTACTAAAGTAGAGGAAAATATTCTGCCGTATAACGGGTTTTTGTAGCATGTGTGTAGAGGCACATGCTATGAGCTAAGATAGCTCTCAGTTACGCGTGTGGAAATGGGGATTTCGGATGCTGAGTGAGAACTATATTTACAAATTTATTTCACTCCAAATGAGCTCCAAAATTGATTTTGAAACCCACAGCATATGAGATGAAAAATATTAATTTCTGAAAATACACACATATTACTACATAACCTCATTCAGAAGGGGGTAGCATTTTCGTTTATAAGGGGTAGGTCAACTCGCTTACAAGGGGGTTGGACATGTAGTTACCACAAGTAATGAACCTCGTATTTTGGGCATTTTGCAACTTTGAACAATATATTTATGCTCTTGAAGATATAAGTAAAATTATACATATATAATAATTTTCACACCTCTAACAAGTTCATGTATCACTACTGCATGAAGAACTAACAATATGATAATAGTTGACAAAAGAAAACATTCGGTTTAGAACTTATATATTCCAGCCACAAAAGTATTCTTTCTGTTTTGTCATATTAGCTTGGATAAATAACTCTAATATGGTCGAAAATAAAGTTGGTAATAAATATTCTAGAGGCGCTGTGGGAATCCTTTTTAAATGTAGTAAATCGGAGAATAATCATCGTTTAGTTGAGTTTAGCAAATACGATAAAACCTGTCTAAAATCGACCTAATTTCATAGTAACTGAGCTGTTCAGATGACAAGTGAGTAAAGATTTTATGATAATATGTTTATATAGGATTATTACAATAACTGTACAGATTAAATACTTTCATTAGACTCATTCTAAACAAATATATAAACCGCCCATCTAAACTCATAAATATATTGTTCAAAGTTGCAAAATGCCCAAAATACGAGGTTCATTACTTGTTAGTTACCCCCTTGTAAGCGAGTGACAAATATCATGTGTTGTAACCCCGTATTTTGACTGTAACCCCTTCAAATTCAACATTATTTTAAGATACATTTTGGATACATTTCACTTATAAGGGGGTTGAAAATAGCAATCCCCTTATAAGTGAAAAGGCTACCCCCTTGAGAACGAGGTTATGTAGTAATTATAATGTTGAACCTCAGTTATAGTTTTATTAATTATTATGTTAGTTTATTAAAGTAAATATATATATCCCACTCACTTAACTTTCGTTTATGCTGGTTCGGTCTTCTGCACAGGAACTGTAAGTTCACTCGAATGATTATTAGTTTTAGATACATCTATGTACTTTAGGCGCACCTCCGCAGCCAAGGCAACCAACTACTCGGGTACAAGCATCCAGGGGGCGTAACGCGGCTGCTTCGTGCAAGCCGATCTATACGGAAATCCATCTGCATCGTACCATCTGCGTTTCTAAGGAAGTAATGGAGTCTGGGATTGAGTTCAGGCTATCCTATTCATATGTGGAGTGTGTGTATAAGTGCGTCTACGATTTATAATATTGAAAATCAACGAGGAAAAATGGAATATTTATGAAATAAACATGCTTAAAGAAGGATATGAATGCGTTTAACTTGTTCCCTAACGTACTTAACGTGGCTTTTTGAGAAATACGAAAGGTGAACAACTGATATACAAAAGTGAGATGTTTGGGTATATATGAATAGTACTATTAATTACTATTAATTAATTGAAATCACTTTTTGCTATTTTCTTACAATTTCATAAGTTTCTAACTTACGTTAGCAATCTTCGAACTACTGTTAATACCCACCCTAGTCTTCTACACAGCGATACCGTCTATAACGATTACTCATTACAGAGTTAGTGTTCTATTTTGGTAATTCTAATTTACAGTTGCTAACTTCATTTCTAAACAACAAGTATTAGTGTAACTTTCTTCAGGTTGACCTTCAAGTGTAGGCAATGCTATGAGTTTAGGGATGGAGTGGAAAATACCTACCTACCCCTATCACCTACCTACCCCCTTTACCTACCTACCCTCATACCTACCTACCCATATGATCAAATAATAATTATTAAATTAGTTCACTACAACAACATAAATAGCATTTTTAGATTGTTTATGTACTGATAGGACTGTATTAATTACGAAGTAATGTTATAGCAGTTATATATATAGATTTAACTCATATATTATCACTGTATGAAGGTGAAAATATGGTTATATGTAGTGATACTGTTAATTTTAGTACTGTAATACAGATAACATACTAAAAACTGGCATTTATTGAGAGAATACGTTGATACTAGCTAGTTATTAATTGTGTGAGATTCGTAAATAAATAACAATAGATAGTGCACTATTATATGTTATCTTATAAAATAAGACTTAAAATGTCGTTTTAATTGCGCGAATGTCATGATGTTATGCTTAAACTCATTTCTTTTCGTTTTGATTGAAGTGGTATTAATATAGAATTAGTATAATGCATATAAATATGTTTTAGGGTAGGTAGGTAATTCTGTCTGCAAAGTATACATACTGTCCATTTCCACTCCATCCCTAAACTCATAGCATTGCCCAAGTGTAAATATTAACATTGAACTAACAAACAGATCATTTTATTTACTTGAATATTACTGTATTGATTAGATCATCAGATCGATATTTCAATAGTTATTCATTTGGACAGAATAATTACTATAATTTAATCTTTAGTGAGCTGGATAACATTAATAGCTGTGAATAATACTGCCCTTGTGTTAGTGGAATGAATTTTCAAAGTATCTATTCTCCAACTAAAGATGAAGCTGATGATCAAATTCTATTGTCTACAGAGGAATCAAAATGTGGAGTAGGAATCAACAAATTAAGTTGACATTCTTAAGATAAATCAAGCCAGAAATAATTTTGAGTAAATTATTCTCCGTTTAACACTGAAGTTGAAATCTGGTTAGATACTTTAAATATAACGTTTTCAGAAGAGTCTAAGCTCATAGTATACAGCATACTACAATATTCGATTGCCTTTGTCTTGTGATAGCTTTGAAGATACTCTTCTTATTCATGAATAATTTTGAATATGACTTCTATTTGTCATATTCTAAATCCGCAATCCTGTGTATTGTTGGTCTGTGAACTGGTACAAGTCTGTTATGATTTTTATTGAATGAAAATTCTTATATTGCTTAAGAATTTATGATCCATTCCGCAACTGTTATTTTATATAGTCTATATAAAATATGAGTCATAAACACACATGTTGAGAAGATTTGACCTATTACTTGTTGTATCCAATTAGCAGACCGAGGTAGGTATCCAATTAACAGACAGATTAACAAATAGCTAACTATTTATTGTGAGGCATTCATTTATCTTATAGATAATAGCAAAGTTAGTTTGACAGTATTTATCTTTTAAGACTACTTTTAGCGTCATACTAGAGTTTTTAACAAGATCGATTTAACCTGAAACATTTACTATAAAGGAAGTGGAGTGATGAAATATTGTAATATTATGACATTTAAATTAAGTTAATAGAATTTTCACACCAATATGTAGTCCAAAACCTAAATTCTGGCTATTTTTCATAGAATATCAGTTTGGCGGTAAATTTAAGTCAGATTTCACTAGATTAGCGCATTTTCAATGGCTATTCGTTTTAGCAGGTTTGCAGGATTCCTATCAGAATATCTAATTGTCTCCTCTTATATCTTTGGTTTAGAAAGGAAAGGAAATGTGATGATCAGAGAAAAAGGGTGACCAGTATAGACGTAATTTATGGTGTGATGTCTTTATTAAAAATACACCCTTGTTCGAATACTATATATAGTGTCTATAAGTGAGAGCAAATCTGGCCCAGTTTGGTATATTTTATGTGTCAGATTTGGTTTTCCATTTCAGTTACAGACACCTTTTCCAAAAATATTCTGAAAATTTCTAGTTTCTTGATCTAATTTGCATAAATTACCATTATATAGAAGATTAAGTAGCATATAATTTATATATATGGTCATACAAAGTTCAAAAGCTCAAAAAAATTTAGTAAATACAAAAGAGATTTACAATGTTTAATTCACTTACAACCCCTTTTGTAGTTCAGTTATAGACACCTTTACTATAAAAAATCGAAGGTGTTTGTATCTGAGCACTTCGGGTATCTGTAAGTGAAAGGGGGTGGGTGTCTCAATTCGAGGTTATGTAGTACATGTAAATATGTAAATGATGTCATCATAAAATTTACTTCAAAATTTTTAGCTCAAAATTGCTAATAATTTTAGTTATACAATATATATTACTAATTTGATATTAGCACTCCAAAACACCACTCACTTACTGGCTATAGCCATCTATAAAAATATATTCATACGTAAAAATACTCACAGGTCCATAAACATGAAATCGAACAGTTCGTCCTCCACTCCTCGTGGTTCCTTTTCGCTGTTTTCTCCGTTCTCGGCCGTTTTTATGGTGATGTTGTTCAGCTTCCGCCCGTTTTTGGAGGTTGACTCTGTGTAGAGCTTCACCTCTTTCCGCGAGCTTTAGTCCCAGCACACGAATTGAGACACCGATTAACTTGAATTGTCATTTGGTGTATCTTATTGTTGAAGCTGAGAAGGTTCGATGAAGGAGGGAGCTTGGGACTGAGAATGCTCGGAAATATCGAATAGAGATTGATTTTTATAGCTCAGATTGTATAGGAGAGATTTTTAGTTGTTCTTCGAGTCCTTGGTCTCACTTTTTGAAGGAGCGCGCGGTGGTGGGAGTAATAAGTTAGGTTATTTGTTTAATGTGCGTTGCATTCACTGGAATAAAGTGGATTTTTTACTTTATCTAATATATTCTATTTTAAATGAAAGTTTTGTTTAATATGATGTAAATAACAAAACCTCAAATTACAAATACACATATAATTGAATGTTGATTGAATGTTGAACAATAATGAAAATTGATTACAAGACTGTATTGTTTTATAAATGTTTAAATTCGAAATTGTATATCCGTGAATCAAATTGTATATCTCTATACAAATGTTTAAACTCTTAACTAATAGCTGATACTGTAAAATAAGAGTGTTATATAATTTTGTAATTTTCAAAATAAATCTAGATATAATTTGGTCCTTATGAGCTTTATTAATAAAATACTGCCTTGAAATTAGATAACTATTTCAACTTTAAAATGTTGAAAGGAAACTTTCCCAACTTTAACTTAACTTATTTCATTTATTTATTTATTTGTTAAGGAAGTTTGCAAAACGATCGTGGCCTTCCTTGCTTTCTTTCTTTGCTCACAGTCGTTCGTTTGTGCCGTCTCGAGGAAGTGAAATGAATATATATATATATATATATATATACATGATAATAATTTTATAAATAATCAGCAAGGAGCATTTATTTTATAAAATGTTATATATAAGCAAATATGTGCGACGTAAATTAATTTAACTTTTTCACTTCTTAAATGAATTTGAAATTAAAAATTTTATGTAATGACTAAATAATATTGAATTAGTAGTTTAATAAAATCGCACTCATTACTCAAATCGAACACCATAAAATTTTTAGAACTTTAAAATTTATATTAATCCAAATTCAAATGTTGTAATTTTAGTTTCCAGAATTTGAAAACTACTGTGGTCGCCAAGCCAACTTTGATTTCAAAAAATACTAACTATTTCAAAACTATTTTTTGTATTAATTTTAACTATATATTAACTCAATGTTTAGTAGCGTCTCCTTTCTATTTTATTACTTCTTCTAACCTTTTGGGCATAGAGTCAATCAAATGATTGATGATATCTAACGAGATTTACTCCAACGCCCTCTTTACTTCTTCATTTAATAAGTCATATGTGGTACATTCTTCAGGGGAAATGTTTGACTTCAGTGGATTCCAGCAGTGAAAAAGTGGATTTAAGTCTGGACTCATTACTGGAAAGCGATAGAGCTCAATGTTGTTAGCAGTATAAAAGTTTTTCATATACTTACTAAAATGTGTCGGGGCGTTATCTTGTTACAACTTCAAGTTATGCTATTAAGTGATGGAAGTGTAACTTGTCTGAGAACTTAAGAATTGACAATTGAATTCATGGTCGTACCGCACGGCATAAACCATAATGGACCCTTATATCTATAGCTAATCGTACTATAGATCATGCATGAAAACAGTCCATATTTTACACTTCGAGAAAATACTTCGGATTCCACTCGTCTTTAGGTGTTCTGAGCACTCTACTCGCTCGATTTGCATAGCATTTTGAGCGATACTCATCGGTATACTAAAAAGTTCTCCAATATTCAATTGGTTGTTTCAGGTTCATTCGAGCAAAGTTCAAACTTTCCAATTTATGCTTTTCGGTAAGTTTTGGCTTTATCTTAGCAACATATAAGCTTAAACTGAATTTGGCCAGGAGACGAGATACCGTTGTTAGAGACATGGAAATTCCACGAAGGGCTTAGTATTTTTCAGCTATGATTCGTCGAGTTTCGAATCTATGGCTCTGGCGATATTTAATAACGCGAAAATCTCAGCTTAGTCAAATTTTCTGACACTATTATCGGCATGAGAAGCTTCTAGCTTGCCTGTAACTTCAAAGTGCTTAAAAATGGAATAAACAGTTTGGAGACTACATTGAAGGCAACAAGCAATGTATTTCTTGGTTGCAACAGTTTGTGATTCTGTTTCTCACATTCTCATCATTATGCGACGCTCTTGTATTGTGATCCGTCGGCTTCGTGTGTGCTTCGTCATTTGAAGGATGAAGTGAAAAAGAAATGAACCGCAGAATTAATTGAATATGTTATAATTAGCATAAATACAGTGATTTAATTTTCAAGCGCAATTATTACATAAACATTTGTTAAAATCAAAGTTGGCTCGGACACCACAGTATGAAAAATATAAATGTTGGTACATTCAGCAATTTAACTAATATCTAGCATGAATTATTCCTTAAATTATTCATATTCTATAATTGTAATCATTATATTTACAGGGCATCAATAGTGTTGTAAAATAGAAACATACAAAATCGATATTAAACTTGAGATCCAAGTTCAAGTGACAAGCGGCTTCGTTAACTTAAAGAGCATACTAGCTTAGTAGAAAATTAAATTGACTTAATCACCATTATTATAGTATTATCTAATGAGTATACAAAATCCATTGAATTACGTTTGCTGTTGGATCCTATCATCTTTAAAATCAAATTATTTGAAATATTCTTGTCCATGATAGAATCGCTTTTGAAAAATACTACTTTATAAAATGTAAGGTGACAATATAGTTTGATATTAATTTAAATATATATCTTCGAAAATTGGTTTGAGAAATATTATTGTTAAATAATTATGACTTTTTGTTCTTTTATATCAAACAATAAAATAAACAATTATCAAAATTTAATAAATTCTACAAGAGATCATTTGTGCTAAAAAGCGCTTGTCACTTGTACTTTAAAATTTCTAGGAAACGATATTTAACTTCAAATAAGTTGTTAAGAATTTTGTATTTTTTGATGTTGATCATTAATGCAACAGTAGATAAACTAAAATGAATTGAATATAGTTATAACTTGGCTCAACAAATTAAATCAATTATAAGAATATTCAAATTGTACGTACTTGTATGTGTAAAAGTTAGAACACAAAAAAAGATGATAGAAATGGATAAATTTTAAAGTTGAATAAAAATTAAAATAATATAATTCTGTCGCAGATATCAATCCTTACTAACATAATTATTTTCGTTTCCCTCAATATCAATTATTTTTGAAAATATTGTCATGTATATATCACTTCCTCGATACATTTTTGGATACTTTAAAAATAGCACAAGTAAACTTTATTGAGACCTTTATTGAGACTTTCGAAAGCAAAACATAGGCTCTCTCACGCCAATATTTCCACTTTCGAAACAGGCTAAGCCCGCTATATATAATTCCAATGTATAATTTTCATTCTAGTGCGTGAATTTTAACGCACAGTTCCTTAATTTTATTCTTTTGAATCCATTTCTCCGTTTCACTTTAAATCTGTTTCAGAATAGTTCGTTTTATGTGAATTTGGTTTTCTGCTTCGTTTATTTTGATTTGCATTTCGTTTTCAGTTTCAAATAAAATGTTAATCGCATTTTACAGTTCGGATAAATTAACGTTTTGAGATGTTAAGGTTTCTGAGAGACTTTAAAGCTCAGATGCATTCACTTGAGCTACTGGATTCTTGAGAAAGTCGTTAGCAGACATTGGCTTAATTTGTGGTTAAGGTTTAAGAGACATGTTGAGATAGTCGTTGCGCCGTTGAATTTGGATTAAGTTCCGCTGTAAGGTTTGAGTTTATGCAGATATGGCCGAAATGGAGTCCAAAAGCTGAATCTCGGCGAAGGTCCGCTTCATTGGAGTGGAGAAATTATTATAAAACTATTAATTATATTTTAATATTATTTTTCTGTTTCTATTTCATCAATTTCAAATTGTGTGCTTCATATATACCCAAACATGTCTCTTTAGCCTTTTACATTTCGTTATATATTCTCTCACAAAAATATAGCCTGAAAGAGCTAACGGAGAATCTGTGAGGTAGTATAACGTGTGATAACGCCGTGCGAGACATTTGGTTACAGAAGAATGCTGTTGGTTTCTTAGTGATCATTGGGTTAGAAAGGAAAAGAAATGTGATGATCAGAGAAAAAGGGTGACCAGTATAGACGTAATTTACGGTGTGATGTCTTCTTTATTCTTTCCCAAAAATAATTCGTAGCAATATAATTTTTTAAATGTGTAAAATAATTACAAATATAAGTCATTATTACAAATATACAATTCAAAATACTTTTGGGACACTTGTATACTTAAATCAATCAATAATTGCCAATTGAAAACACTATTTTGATCAATTATACGGTATGCACGTACATAAATTTCATTTTCAATTGCAATAATTTGGAATGAATAATGCTACAATTAGTGTTGCATAATTAATTATTGTAATACTAGCTATTGCTAAAAATATATATTTTATGGTTTTATAATTTACACTATTGTTAAATAATACTAAATTGAAGTTTTATATGTCTTACATAATGTAAGTTACATTATAGCGATATGGTATTTAGTACCATAATCTACAAGGCTAATAATCTCCACCACTTCATATAAATGTAAAACGATTAACAAATGGAAATCATAAGCGTTATTAAATGCGATTCGTTCGATTTTAACTACAGCGAACACTATTCAGAAGCTGACCTCACGGTTATGTAGCAAAAAGTACACAATGCTGTAGAAAGTATTTTGAACATTGAAAACGTATCAAAGCTAGCATATCCAAGTAACATCTACCCTAAATTAATCAAATTTGAACATCTACATGTGTCGTTCCAAATAGCCAGATATTTGATGTTCAAAACGACACATGAGTAACTCTCCCAGATTATTCCACACGAATTTTTACCAAAACCCCGTAGTTAAATTCCAGTTAGCCATAAAGTAAACGAATACGAACAGCTTCCACAAGTGTAAATTCAGAGTACTATAAATGAAAAAGAAGAACAAGCGAAGAAAGAAGATTTGAAATAGAAACGGGCCAATAGAAGAACATAATATGGAAATCTTCAGTTTTAGGCAGTGGACTAAGTAGATAATACACCGTAGATCACACCGAATATTTAGAAACAACAATGAATTTTACTCTTTATGGTGTTTTCAATTTATCTAGTTTTCTAATTCCAATTTCATACATGTTAATTATACTTATATCACTTTTGAAATCAGGATTTCGGATGACAGAATTAGACTCCAAGCACTATGAAGGGCTAAAAAATAACATGACTCAACACATAATCCGATGAATAGAGATAATGCAAATATAACAAAAAAGGAAACCCATTATATATTTTTAATGAAAACAATTAAATGAATTACTAAAATAGTACTTTTTGAAATAAAATAATTATTACTTTTATCACATCTTCATGAGATCATCAACAACTTTTTGTTCAAGACCTGTAGCCAATACCATTTCGGCATCTGTAGTCTTTCCCTTTGGCATCTTGAGTGCATTTTGTTTGACCTTCAATCCTTGACCTTCAAGTTTGGTCTTAAGCTGAGTGCATTTGTCCTTTAAAGCAACATATACAACAAATGTGTCACCAACAAACAAGAGTTCTGCGTTAAGTGGTTGGTTAAGTTAACCTAAAACTTCGCCGACTTCAATTAAATAACGAGTTGGAGCAGATTTAGTTATAGCCGGATGTTGAGTAAATATATATCCCACTCACTTAACTTTCGTTTATACTAGTTCGGTCTTCTGTACAGGAACTGTAAGTTCACGCGAATGATCATTAGTTTTAGATACACCTATGTACGTTAGGCGCACCTCCGCAGCCAAGGCAACCAACTACTCGGGTACAAGCATCCAGGGGGCGTAACGCGGCTGCTTCGTGCAAGCCGATCTATACGGAAATCCATCTGCATCGTACCATCTGCGTTTTTAAGGAAGCAATGGAGCGGTTGCCGCTTTCCAATCCTGAAGGCTAGTTGATGGCATGCTCTTAGCCATACCGATCCTTGATGATGCCAGCTCAGCACTATGAACCGGGAGATTTTACATTCCGCAACCGATTTGGCCGAGCCGCATCTCAGGAAGTGGGGTGCGGCGAGGAACGAGAAGCGCGATCAAATGAACCCATCATCGATCACACTAAACAAAGCTGGTATTTCAGCAATGCCTCTTCAGCTCTAACGTCGGACGCCGAGCCTAATCGTTCTTTAGTTATAGCCGGATGTTGAGTAAATATTATTACACTGAAAATTCTATTTTTATTGTGAAATTGAACACTCTAATATTAAAAATATTTTAAATGAGTATATAGAAACAAACGTTGGTGATAAATTAGCTCAGTAAAATTAATTATCTAAAAATACATACAATAATATTCATTTAGTTTTTCAAATCTAATATTAAATTATACTAAATAGAAGTTATAAAATATTATAGAAATTAAATAAAATCTTTGTGTTTAATACATACCTAATATTTACGGCTAATATAAATTATATTATACGCATAATCCAAAGCTGTCTTCATTCGAAAACGCGAATTTTTCGTTCCAAATCGCCCGTTTCAATTGGTCTAATATCACTTTTGAATAACTTTCTGAGATAGTTCCGCCCGAAATATTAGTACCAAAACTAGATTTGAACATTTAAATTATTAAGCGTAGTAAGAAGTTAAGAGAATAATAAATTGAGTAAAGAAAGTAGAACATAATTCAATATCAAAATCTCCAGTTTTAAGGTGCCGAATAAGTTGATAATACTCCACAAATCACTCAGAACTATAAGAAACAATGAGCTTTACTTTGATATTATAATGTTTAATTATTAAACAACTCAGCTAAAAATACTAAATAATTAATAATTTAATTAATTTTCAGGAAGGAGTTTTGTGTATATGATAGCCTCAGGTATAAATATATTTCAATAGTGATTTAAATGTGAATATATATATGATTTAATAATAGAACTGGGGCTATATTTTGTAATTTAAATAAGAATATTTCATCAAAGTAATATTCTCTAATTTACGTTAATCATTTCGCTGTAAATAAAATTATATACAACTTTACTTTAAAAAAGTCTATAAACCAAGGTTATCAACTATAAATAATCATAAACCCTCACACAAAACCCATCCATTCCCACTTGGCGTCGCACCCAATTACAGTTATGGGAGGTGGAATTGCTTTTTCTTGTTTACTATGTGAGTAATTATATATTAAAATATTTTGCCACTTCTAATGCGGATGACAAATTCCAATAAATAATCTCAAGTTGGAGATTATTCATGAACTACTCATTAACACAAGAGGGCCAAAAATATGATTTCGATCGTATTAGACCATAATCGACTATTCAAAGTCGGTATTTAATATTCCAAAAAGGAAAAAAAGAAATTACCACATGCAATAAAAGGACGGCAATGACAAAAATAAACGCGGTAGAAGATGTTTAGGGAAGGTCAACTAATTCACTTAACAAACTTAGGCAGTTCTGAAGCGTTTGTATTCTCTTCATTTCTGGGTCCAACGGATGAATTCATAAAATATTGTACCAATCTGAACTAGTTATATCACTTGTTTAAGATGTCCCTGTGTAATTTCTACGTTTTAGTCAACAAAACTAATTTATGAAAGATTTTATCTCGAAAATATATGGTAGTTAAGCCTGATTGGAGAAAAGAATAAGAGGATCCAATGATTGGTATACGGACGCAATATGTAATTTATAACTAGTAGCACAAGCACTGGACCTGCAGAGGACCTCGGTGTTCATCTTCAACTGGGTCAATCTGAACGATTTTAGGTATTTCTTAATCACGAAAAACAATGGAGGACTTTTTCTTTCAATCTCAACCGGGAGCTCAAGATGAAGTATTGGTACTTCGCTTAATTAGAATTATAATTCAGGTAGTTACAGTCGCTTTCATTCTCAATATTCAAATAATGAATGCATTTTTGTTTCTTGAAGAATGGAATCAAGTGGGTTAGTCGGGCCCAACATTAAATAATATATTGATGCTACTCTAAAACAACAGTTATTTTACTTATGATCTTCCACTTCCATTTCATAATGAGAAATCAATTTTCTTGATTGTTAAATTATACAACGTTAGGTAAAGTTGAAACTTATTATTGAAGTATATACAGAGTTATATACGTTAATTATTGTAGCACAGCTATCCAAGGCTCAACCAGGCCTTGATGTGATTGAAGCACTTTACAAATCAATAGTAAATAGAGTTAATGAGTGTATTGATGAGGAGGGAGAACACACTCATTATTGAGCCGGGCAGTGATATAAGTAAGATTCAAATAATAAACTTCATTCTTCTTCCTAATTCAAAAAAGCATTTCGAGGGCCCACCACTGTAGAACCGTTTCAAGTTCTTTGTTCATTTCTTCTACATCCTCGTTAATTCTCTAGTCAAGTAAATATGTATTAGCGATTTAAACTGTTTTCTCAACACTCAGCTTATTTATTAACAACTCTTAATAAATTTGTGGCTAATTTGTTTTTACGGAGTAGTTCTTAATGTAATTTATTATGTCTAAAGTCTTATTATTTCTTAATAAATGAATCTTAAGAAGTTATTTGAGTGCAGATTCGGGAACTTATTCGGAGCCGAGTCTAGAATGGAACTCAAATGCGTAAAATTGCTTGAAGGTGGCTATTGGGACATAATCGTGAGTCTTGTGCGAGATAAAGCGGGCTTGCTCGAATAAGCATGTTGTTTATAATTAATAAAAACGTTACACCAAAGAGCAAATGCGCATGTCATAGAGTTTGAACACCAGTTAAGATGCAACTAAGGTCAAGAAAGATTGAAGTGGAACAACCAGCTCATCAGATAGTATCTTACGAAGAGAGTTTTGGATGTGAAGCTGCTGCTCTATCTGTACTCTGGCCTGGAAGTGCATCACAAATGATAACAACATCAAATCGTGCATCTTCTCGACGTTAGGTTCATTTGAGGACAAATAACTCATAGCTGTAATGTAGTACGGAGCATCCATAACATAAACATTCATCGCACTCAGAATAAATTGCTGGTGCTTTTCTTAAAACGACTGCAAATATGGATCCAAGAGCTCTGGCAATAATTAAGCAAATGAGTTCTAGATTTTAGTAATCTGGTCTTTTACCTGTAAACCTACAGTAGATGTCATCTGAAGTGGAAATATAATCCAAATCAATTAAGTTAAACATTAATGCAATATGAATATAATGAATATTAATATTTTCTCACTCCATTTTCATAATTTATGGACCCACGTCACCACCATACACATTCAAATATCGGTGCGATGCTAGATCCTACAAAGGATTCTTATTGCACGTAGAAAAATATTCCAATTAGAAACCGCATTGGTGATTAGAAGGCTAATTTACAACAGCTCGAGGAGAAAAACAGATAGAAGAAAGAAGAGGAGGATGAAAAGAACAATCAAGAGAGATATTGTCTTTAGTAGTTCAAAAACGTAAAGCCAAAGGTGTGGGATGCGGTAGAGGACGCAAAAGTGGAGAATCCACACACGTTCAAGAGAAGAGAGGCCGGTGTAGCCATTTCCAACGTTAACGTACCAAAAGGACTCGAATCATCATATCAGCCATCATCAACGAATTCCTCTAGAAAGAACTCGGCCAGACCCGAATAATAACAAATAGTATCCAAAATAGACTGCAAGAACACTTCTTACTAACCACCAAAGCCAACTAATACGAATTACTTCTAACAAAATATTAAAAATATGAGAGAAAATTAACAGGAAATCCAGACCAAGAACATAAAACCAGAACCAAAACAAGAAAAACTAGGTGTTGTCCCAGAATACCTCAAAAATAGAAAATAAGAATGGCAGGATGAACGAGATAAAGAAGAACTAAGAAGAGAAATGGACGCCGAACTCGCGAAAATCCCACCAGGAACTAGGCCAGTTGGTGATGAAGAACGAGCTCAATTGTTGAAAGATCTAAAGGTGGCATATGATGCAGAAATTAAGAAGTTCAACTCATTCAGATTATAAAGCGATAATCAAAGCGCTATCAGAGCCAAAAACGAATCACAGGACAAAATCGCACAACTGGAAAAAACAATCAGAGACTTCCAAAGACCAGGCCCGCTCTATATTGCAATAGACGAGTGACATAATATACATTCAATTCTGTTCTATTTCAGTCATTATGTTTCTTTTTACAAAGTCAAAGTTTAATTCATCTATTTATATACTACTTATTTTATAATGAATTATTATATTATTATTTCACTTCAATGTCGCAGGATTAAGATGGATATGTTGAGATTAGTGAACAAATCGCCTACTTACGGAAGAAAAGCAGTTTTTATATCGTAGCGTTCGATGTATTTCTAATTAATCTCGTAATGACAGGAATGATATACCTAGGTAAACTGTTTGTTTAAAAGTAACGATTAAATATCTATCATAACCAACTTACATATGAAATAGTACTCTCTATAGCACTTTTTTGCTATGTATTTGTATTTATTCCACTCACCACACTTGCAACTAAAAAATACGAAAAATAACGTATTACCAAAGCTAAGACTTCAGGTATGCTAGTTTTATACTTTGTAACGGGGTCAACATTTTGGTTATTAATGGGAATTATTTCGGATAACAAATATATTTACCTGTACAATCCTGTATAAGATCTTTTGTTCATGTTACTAGGAAATAGAAAAACTTTTGCACTTTCTATATGCTATTTATTCGCCATTCCAATAATAACTATTATCGAAATGTGCACAGTTGGTTTTAGATTACAGTTCGCTTTAATCACAATTTTCATTATAGTTTTCAAATATTTCCAAGCTAATGATATACTTGAGTATTATAATCATATGGAGATCCCAATTATCGAGATTGTGTTTAGATCGCTTTCATTTTATGATTATGGTTACAGTTTGAAGTGATTTACTAAAATTATTTATCATGATACGATTTTCACTTCACATTTTTCTTTTAAAATGTCGATGACTGCCAAAGAAATGAAGCGCATGTGGCGCCCAAGATTTGCTGAAAATGCGACTGAATATTATCCAACAGAGGTGTTCAAAAAATTCGGATACAGTATGGCAACTTGCCCAAAATGCAAAACACTATATTGGAGAAGAACTGACAAATCCGTCACTTGTGGCGATTCTGAATGCTTAGGTCAATATACTTTTATAGGTGAGCAACGTGGTAAAGTAACTCCAACTTGCGAGGCTGTTTTAGAGTCATTCAAAGATCACTTCTCTCAAACTTCAGTTCCACATAAGCTTGTTAACCGTTATCCAGTTGTCGCCCGTTGGCGTGATGACTGTGAGTTCACTGCTGCCGGTATCTAATGTTATCAACCATTTTGCGTTACCGGCGAAGTCGACCCACCAGAAAATCCACTTATCCAACCATAATTTTGTTTGAGATTCAACGATTTAGATTCAATTGGTATTTCCGGACGTCACTACTCCGGCTTCCACATGCTTGGTATCCAGGTCTTCAATAAAACTAACGATCACAAGTATTGGAAAGAAGGAATCATTGAATATAACTTGCAATGGTTAGAAAAGCTCGGTATTGACTTAGACGAAGTCACCCTTACCGCTGATTGCTGGGCCGGAGGTGGTAACCTTGGTCCATGCGTTGAGTACTTCATTAACGGTCTTGAAGTCGGTAACATGGTTTTCATGGAATTCAAGTGCTTCGGTGACGGAACTCTTGAAAAATTACCAGTTCAAGTTATCGATGTTGGTATTGGTCTTGAAAGAATACCATGGTTGCTTAGTGGTAACGTTACCAGCTATTTGACTGCTTTCCCAGCAGCAATCAATGAATTCTGCAGAATCTGCAACGTTTCTAAAGATGAGTTCACCAACGACAGCTGGAAAAAGTTCGGTAAGTATTCTTGCTTATTGAACGTTGACGAAGTCGAAGACATCAATGTCACCTGGAAGGAAATTGCAGAGCACTGCGGACAAGAGGTATCTAAGTTCAAGGGCGAGATCACTTTCGTTCGTGACGTTTACATCCTTCTTGATCACTTCAGAAGCTTGTTAGTCGCTATTTAGGACGGTGCCCTCCCAGGTAACGTTGGTGGTGGCTGCAACTTGAGAAACATTCTCAGAAGGTGCTTCACCCTCATTGAAAAGCGCGGATGGAAGGAATTGCTCGATGTTCAGAACATCATCACCATCTTCGACGCCCACCGCTTAGACTTGCAGAAGTTGCACGGAAGCAACACCTTCCAACCCTTCAAGGCCCTCAGCGAGGTGATCTCTCTCGAGCTCCAGAGATGGAAGCAAACTGACGAGCAATCCAAGGCAAAGGTTCAAAAGCTGATGAAGAAATCTGGCTCGCTCACCATCCAGGACTGGGTCACCATCGTGACCACATTCGGAATGGACCCAGACTCAGTGAGCAAAATCACCGGCCTCGAAGTTCCAGGCGACCTCTACTGCAAAATAGCCGAATTCCAAGAGCGCAACCAAGTCAAAACAGCCGCCGTTCAGCACTACCAATTAAACGCCGAACAATCAACCGAGTAAATCTACTACTCCCGCCCGAACTCCGAACAACTATTCAAATTTAATGAACCCAATAAAATACAAAAAATCCTAAATGATGTTGAAGACGCGAACAAAAAACAAATTATCATCCTCGAAAAAACAATCTTCTACCCAGTTTCTGGAGGTCAGTAAAACGACACCGGAAAAATCACAGTTGACGGAGACGTTTACAACGTTGTTAATGTGACCAAAGTTGGCCCATGCGTTCTCCACTACGTTGACAGAGAGATTACTTTTACTGAAGGAGAGCACAAGATTGAACTTGTCGTTAACGCTGAGAGAAGAATGCAGCTCATGGCACACCACACAGGCGCCCACGTGCTCTCCGCTGCTTGCAGACACGTTCTCGGACCACACGTATGGTAAGCAGGAGCCAAGAAGCAAGTTGAATACGCAACTCTTGACATCACACACTACCAAGGCATCAGCTACGAACAACAACGCGAAATCCAAAACTAATGCAACCGCTTAATCAGATAAAACATCGCCATCACCAAGCAAGTTCTGAACAAGAATGAAGCCGAAAAACTCTACGGATTCACCCTCTACCAAGGAGGTGTCGTCCCAGGCTCAACTGTTAGATGCGTCTCCATCTTGGACACCGATAATGAAGCATGCTGCGGAACTCACTTAGATTCAACCGCCCAAGTCGGCCTCCTCAAGATCCAAAGAACCAACAGAATTTCGGATGGTGTTGTCCGTCTCCAATTTGTCGCTGGTGAAGCTGCTCTTTTGTATGATGACGAAGAATGCGGTGTTGTTGAAAACCTCAAGAAATCTTGGGGCGTTGAACTTCAACAAATCCAATAAACCGCTGATAAATTCTTCGAAGGATACAAATCCGGTGAAAAGCTCGTCAACTAATTATAAAAGGAAATCTTACAAGTAAGAATAGCAACCCGCACACAAGGTGTTTTGAACAAATATTAAGTTACTGAATCTGCTCCAACTCGTTATTTAACTGAAGTCGGCGAAGTTTTAGGTTAACTTAACCAACCACTTAACGCAGAACTCTTGTTTGTTGGTGACACATTTGTTGTATATGTTGCTTTAAAGGACAAATGCACTCAGCTTAAGACCAAACTTGAAGGTCAAGGATTGAAGGTCAAACAAAATGCACTCAAGATGCCAAAGGGAAAGACTACAGATGCCGAAATGGTATTGGCTACAGGTCTTGAACAAAAAGTTGTTGATGATCTCATGAAGATGTGATAAAAGTAATAATTATTTTATTTCAAAAAGTACTATTTTAGTAATTCATTTAATTGTTTTCATTAAAAATATATAATGGGTTTCCTTTTTTGTTATATTTGCATTATCTCTATTCATCGGATTATGGGCTTACCGACAAATAAGTATGATTTGATTTGAAATTTTCCAATGATTGTGTCACCTCCATCTTTCAGACGTTTCTTTTCCATTGAAGAAGAACAGTAAATAATTGATCCCGTAGCTCGTCTCTTCATTGCGATATTTCAGCAGACCATCAAGGTTCCTTTGTTCAGAACCTCATCAATCACATTCAACTACCAACGTTGGACGCTGCAACTCATAAAGGAGCTGCATCTCATTGTTACAAAAAGTAAATTTAGCCAAAGAGATCCACGATGAAATATTTGCAAGTTATCCTCAAGAAGAAAGGTAAACATCATGTGTGGATTATAATCTATCATAAACATCAAATTGATTATTATGAAATGAGATTAAGCTAAGAATGCTCTTGAATTTGTTAAAATATGCCAAGTAATTTCTCTTTCAGAAGCAAATGACGAGCGGTTGTTTTCTTAATTGTTTAATTACTAATAAGAGAAGACAAACAATTGGTACTGGGTGTCTGTACAGTTTAATAACAATTAAGAAGGATACGACGAAATAGTGACAAAATTCTTATTGTCATTTTATCTGTAATTTACATCATTATTAAGTGAAAATATATGAATTATGTTGCTAAAATTAAATTTACAATATATTAGATGTATAAATAGTGTAAAATAGAATTAAAGAAAAAGTGACAAAATTCTTATTGTCATTATATATGTTATTGAAAGTTAAGTGAGTGGGATATATATGTTATTGTGGTACACAATAGAGACAATGATAGTCTTATTGGCAATTATTGTCAAAAGTGCTCTTATTGTCTATTGTTGGATGGCTATAGTCTACCAGAACTTAGAGATTCCAAATTGGAATTTCCAATATTATAATTTACATATTTGGACAATATATATTTTGGACACTTTTAGGACTTTGGATAAAGTGTCCCATATCTAGCAAACAATTTGAATTTCATTTCAAATATTAATTATTCTAATTACAAATAAATCGAAAAGAGTTAATTTTGTATTTTTAAAGATATCTCGTTAAGTGGAAGAACTAATTGATTTAATATAACACCTCTCAGTCAAGTTTATATATGAAAACGAACACAACCACTCCAACTGAAATGAATAGTGAAACAGCTACTATGATTAAAACTTCCGAACTGGTTTGATATTCTACTACCACATTCTTCAAAACTATGAATTCAAACATTGAAACGATTCCAAATCCGGCGGATTTTATCTTTTATTTTGTTAATTTTTGATTCTCTTAACAGGTTGGTCTTGCATACACAGTGTCATTTATATATTAGTCGCAAACAAAACAAACAGACTAGTTCAAAACGGAATAATCAATAGCATAATGAAAACGATAAAAACCAAGCGAATGAGAAACATTATTTTCCTCGAAATAAATGCCTAACGTGTTCTTACCTGTAACTGGAACCTTTTGAATCACACACTAACCGTGTGAGTCTAGCATATAGTTTAAACAAGTCTAATTACTAAACAAATGAAGAGTCGCGCGTGAAACACAGCCAATATAGGCTAAACTGTATGATACCATTTCCCACAATATGTCACCATTTTAATTCAAATATGAAACAGAAATTACTGTTTTGGAACGATTCACATTGTAATTTCTTCTCAATTTAATGGACTCTGACGTGTTATTGAACTATATTCCTATTTCTTAGTTAAACTAATCAATATTGTATTATTTTTAATACCTTGTACTATATGTTTAATCATACACATAAACGTCAATTTTAACTTAAACAGCATCAAAGGTGTTGCATTTCAATTAATTGGTTAGTGAATCTCTGAATTATATTGAAACTAGATTAGGATTTAAAACGGTGTACACACCCAAATGTACATCGTTTATTTTACATCCCCATGTGTCTTTTGCAATTAAATTGTCAAAATTTCTAGAAATCACAGTGAAGATCCCGTTTGTGTCGAACTTCAGGTTCAGAGAAATCTAAATACGTCTGTTTTCGATGAAGTGAGAGTAGAAGCTGGCGAGCTGGGTTTCGGTCGCCGGGGTCTTCTTGACGCGGTAGAGCTTCGTGAGGCCGAAGTCCGTCTGGGAGAGCTGGAACTCGGCCGGGTCGCAGTCGGAGATACAGGGGTAGATTGGGATCTGGCTGTTCACGAGGCCTTCCTGGAACTCCACGTACACCTGGAGGCTCGGGTCCACCTTCACCGCGCAGCTGTTGGGGAGCACGCGGATGTCCATGTCGCCGTAGATCGTGTACTCCAGCTCCAGCTTCTGGAAGCAGTTCGTGCCGTTGTACTTAGTGTGGGAAATCGTGTTCACCGAGTTATTCACTTTAACTAAATTCACGTCGTACCAAAGCTCGTACATGGCGTTCTGTTTATCTATGATGTGGAGGTAATCTGTTAGAGATAGCTGGAAAGTTACCACTATTTCCTGGTTAAACTGGTAGATGAAGTTAACCTCCGCTTCACCCGTTCTTGGAAAAGACATGTCGTCGTAGTGGATCTGAGTGACCACGACCTTACCAGGAAGGTACATCTTGCACAGGTTCTCGTTTGTGATTTTGTCCAGGCGTTCGAAGGGAAGCAAGTGCAGGCTTAGCTAGTTTTTAAGAGAGTCTCCGTTGATGTAACTCTTGGCTGAGAAACACTCGCTGAAGGAAGAAGAAATACTTGTTAATAATACATGACCTAATATTATCATTGATGTGAAAAATTATTTAAAAAATTAATGCTTGGTTATATTATTAAAGTATTAATCATATTATGAGTTTTACTGAATAAACTAAAAATTTAATCTCAATAAATAAATGGTCTCAATAATAGTCTTATTAAACACAAACGCAACAATAAATATTGCAATTGATTATATCGATTTATTGTATCTTTTTGCGTTATATATAATTGCAAAAATTTGTGCAACTAAGTTTGGATTTGTGGATTGTCACGATTTACGAGACGAAGATGGAATGATTAAATTGAGCCTTGATGATAAGGTTAAGTGAGTTATTTTATAATTGCATATATTTTAGATCACTTTACTATACAGGTATTACTATATAGGTATCTCATTCTATATGTATTATTTATGTATCTTTTAACGTTATATAATGTATTGAGTCATCGTAACAATGTTAGTTTTACCGGAATTGAATTCAAAGACTGATAGTATAATGACTGAATATATTATTTGGGTAAGTATAGTCTTATATTATTGCAATATAATACCAATATTAGTAACTGATAGCTATTTGATATAAATAATATGGTCATTTACCTAATAAATTATATAGTAATAAAAATTAAAAAATGACGTGTACGAGGATTGAACCAGTACAGATAGCCCTTAAACCTACGCTACTACCGTTAACCTAATTGCCTCATACGCTTTCGTTACTATTTATTTGGACATTTTTATATTGATGATTTTATTACATTTTATTCACATTATATCGTCTTAATACATGAAATTAAATGGATTGAGCTAATATATGATAGTTTTTAATGAATATTTATTTAATAATCATTGAAATATATTCCGGTGAACTTAACATTAAGAGGAAAATTCAGTGCAATTAATCAAATAGTTAATTATATACTCAACAAACTATTAAAATTGTGATTGAAAGCAATAAAACCTCTTTTACGAATTAATTAAGATAATTATTGTGTTTAAAAAATGTTTAATGTTTATTGCACACATTAAACAGGTCAAAATTGATCTTGTTGCTTTGGTTTAAATTTTATCACTATATATAACATTTGTATAAATTATTATTACAGTTGCGAAGGTTTTTGAACATATTGTAGTTTTTGATACTCCATTTACTGGATTCGGCTCCAGTTAATTTAGTTTAATTCATTTAAAATTTATTTAATAATAAGAACTTTATCATTTAAGTTGTTGCTCAGCTAGTTTTTTAAAAGTAATAAATATTGGAGACTCAATTAAAATTTAGATTATAAGTAAGGTTAATAGTTGTTTTGTTGAGTAGATTATTGATGCCGTTAATAAGAGTTACTTAAATGGCAGCCTGTTTTAGAAGTTTGAAACTTGTTCAAATTTGATTGATGGAGTGAAACTTATTAAAATGTTACTAAACATAAATATATCACTTTCAATTTCAATTTAAAATGAACCATTCCAAATATGATCAAAAAGTTGATGTCTTCAATCAGTCAAAGATTAAAATCGCCATAAATCAGCTTAATTATTGTAGAAAATTAATAAATAATAATGCAAGCGAAAAAGCCGATAATGCTCATACAAGACAATCGGTTAATATGTCCATAATCTAATTATTTACAGTATGTAATAGCAACGAACTATTTTAACTATAGTTGTACACATTATTATTAACATATATTAACAATATCAATAGATTGTCCCAAATTATCACTTGGACCATTATCATAAACTGACAGATTTATATTTATTCCATTGTTAAATACCAACTCCAAAAGTTATATCATTTCTGATTTGATAAATTTATAATATATTCTTTACTAAATAACCGAAATCCACATTTAATTAATTTATAATATATAATCAACTATATAATTTTGGTGTGATTAATTGTTTTGCGATTACTTGATTAAATTGTATTTAGAAGGTTATCATAAAAGAAAATAAATTACCACACCACAATGAATCAAGACGAAATCACTCAATTCGCAATCAACCAAAATATTTTTTAGCACTACTAGAACATAATTCACAAAAACTTATAAAAAGAGTTGAAGTTCGATATACATTTCAACAACTCTCTTATTTCCGATTTTACGAAGTCTTTAGACAAAATGTACTACAATAGACAACTTGATGCTTTTCTTCTCAAGACCAGGCAAACTTTTAGAGACATCGAGAACGCGTATGTGATAGAGGCGGAGAACTACAACATAGACACGAAGGTTAATAAGTTCTACGATTTGTCAAAAGAATAACAGCAATAAATCTTAGATAAAACTTCTACCGTTTACAGCCAAGTGTTGAATGAGATGTTACAAATCGAACTTTCACCATTAAGCCACAAAAAGATCTGGGAGCAGATTAATTTTCTGAATCACTCCCAGTTATCACAGTTCTGGGCTCTAGTGTCAAAAAGTCTGAACCAGTCAACAATTAGTTCAAAACAATTCTTCATTGAGGTCTATTAGTAAGTTATGTTCGACAATCACCTTTCAGACTCAGATATAACCTTCATCAATGATCTAGTTGACAACAGCTACGGAGCTCAGCAACCTATTGTCCTCGTCCAGCTCCTCTCAGCCAAATTTGATACCATTTTCTACTTCGAGGTCTTCAATGCTGTTCACAACCAATAAAAAGTGAACGAGCTCAAAATGACCCAAACGAACGCCGATGACATAAAATTACTCGAATCCGAACTGTTTTCAACCCGAATTAAAACAAATGAACTGAGCACCTCAGAGTAAAACTCAAAATCAAAACAGTATTCAGAGGAAAACGACGAAGATTACTACGAAAGCTACTACAGTTACTACTCGTATGATGATTCAGATGAGGAAATCGATTAAAAATAAAATATAAGATAAATAAAATCAAATAAATAAAATTCTAGAGTTAAAAAAGAAAATAATGAAGATGATGAGATTGAATCAAGCTACGACATAGATGATGTGATTAAACGACGCAAAATGGGATTTAAGTCAATTGTAGCTGAATAATTTAAAATGTTCACGTAAGCAGCTAAAACATGGTTCAAAATGCAAACAGAATAAGACCATTCAAAAACATAAATTGAAGAGCTGTGTAAACTAATTGACAAATAAATTTATCAACTTGACAACTAATCACAAGATTTCTGGAAGTTTGTGGAAAGTCAGATGCCAGGTAAAACAATATCTCAGATAAAAAGCTTTTATAAAGCTACATACAAAAAAGAATGCGGTTAACAGCTAACTGATGAGGAAATCGAATATATCAAGAAGTTTTCTGAAGAGAAAGCAAGCACCATGTCCACTGTTGAAATTGCTAAGTAACTTAAGCAAACCTATTTTCTGGGTAAGTTTGTCCAACTGAAGCTGATTTTTAGTCTAGTCCTCCAATACACAAAGAGTACAAATCAAAAATTAATTAAAGACCACGGCGAATAAACTAATGAAAGAATAACTTATTTTACGTAAATGTACAAAAAAGCCTTACTGGAAAGTTTAAATCTGGATTTTAATAGTAAATCGTTGAAAGAAATTTGCAGCACCATTGACTCGTTCAATTCGATTAAGTAGCAAGAATTCTGGAAGTACCTTGAAAAAATCGTTGAGCCGAAGAAAACAATTTCATAGTTGAAGTAATACTACAAGTTCTACTACTAGCGTGTTCTGTACACAGATAGTTTAACACACGCTGATAAATAGTACATGGCTAAGCTCTGGGAGACGAAGAAGGACATCATGATTCAGTCCCAGTTCGCGAAAGAGCTCATGGCCACCTATTTCAAGGGCAGGGACATTTTCTACTACGACGTGTACGCATTCGCGAACTAAAAACTCCCAATTAACAAGAAAACGCGTGAGGAGATCAAAACAAATGAAACCTCAATTCAATACAACAGGGACAAGCGCTACGAAAAATTCACTGTTATTCTTCAAAACGCAATGACAAAGTATCTTAAGATAAAAGAAGCAAATTCATTTTCAACAAAAGAGATTTGCAAACGGATAAACGAACTGGACCAGAAGAAGTTCAAAGACTTCTTCGAGTACATTCAGCGGTAAAAACCGGGCCCAAACTTGAACACCGTTCCAAAACTAATAAACTACTTCAAACTCTCGTACTAACGCGTGCTATATGACGAGCACTTGAATGAACAGGACCGAGCTAATATAGTTAATTTTATATAAAACAGAAACCCTGAATAAACAAGGAGCGAGTTAGCATCAGCCATATGGGAAAAGTACTTCACAAACAGGTAAATATTCAGGTTCGAGGTCGAGGTATTCATAAACTCAAAAATAGCGCAATTATAAAAGCAAAGTAACATTACCCTGCCCAAGAAAAACAAGATCATTTCACAGCAACTCATACAGAAATACACCGAAATCTACGCAAATACGCTCAAAGAATTCACGACCAAGAAAAATATTAAAAAAGAACCACTCGAACTAATAAAAATTATTGACACTTTCGACAATGAAAAACTACTCGAATTCTTCAGAAAGGTTCGGGACGCAATCGACCCAAATAAATAAACACACTTAGTAAAAGCATACTACCAATAATCATACAGGAGGCTAGCGTGCACATACCATCTTACAGAAGAGGACAAGAAACTCATCACTAAAGTATGTTTGGAATAAAATGGAGAATTGGTTGGAGAACTCACTAAATAAATATTCAACAAACACTTCAAAGATAAAAATCTGTTATACCACGAATTGTACAATTTCATTAAACATAGATTCAGTCCCGAATGATGAAATAAAGTATATAATATTATTTATGATAGATAAATAACTAACTATTATAACTTTAATTTAGTTGAACACTACTTTTAAGAATTTTTGGTAAACATTATTAATAATATATGTTGAAACATTTCTAGAATTAAATTTTCAAGAAGCTATATTAACTCTTTTGTGGATTGGAATTTCCAATATTATTATTTATATATCTGGCAAACAATTTGAATTTCATTTCAAAGATTAATTTTAATACGGTAAAGTCTCACAAGTAGACTAGGTGCCGAGTCTCACAAATAGAACAGAGTACAAATGACGAATAGACTATTGATTTCCAAAGCTTATTCGTGAGATATCTCGTTTAGTCTTATTTGCCAACCACTTTGTTCTATTTGTGATAACCTTTGTAATTCATCTGTTTAATCAATTTTTATTCTTTAATTTAATAAATGTGTACCACTCCTTACTTTATAATGATGAGAAACCGTATAACATTTGAGAGAATTCAATAATGATAATGGATTTAGATGCAATAATATATAAGAAACTATTCTACTTATATGTTTTTGAAGTTTTAAGCATAAGTTCATAAAAAATAATATAATTATTATTGAGTGAATTGTTGATGAGTGATTTTGATATTGAATGTTAACAAAAGATTTATAAAATAACTTATACGACCTTTATCAGGTGGTTCAAATTATAATATATATTTGCAATTAGGTTTGGTCTTTTCGTCATCAACTCTGTTCTATTCGTGAGATATCTCAAAATATCTGAAAACCACATGAAATGACAAATAAACTATTCATTTTCTAACGTAACTTTTATGTGATAATTTCTTCATTTATAACAATATTGGTGGTATTGTAACATAAATTCAGACTACTAACGTTCAGTTGTATAATTTAATAGTAGATTGTAATTAAACATATAATTCAAATTATGTTAAATATACAGGTATTTTGGTTGGAATCTCTGTAACACCATCTAATTTTATATAACTGTAAAATTTGTGTTTACAATAAATTGTATAAGGTTAAGCTTTCATCCATTCTGGTTTAATTGGATAATCATCTGGTAATATTTCTTTCTTAAATTCTCAAGTAATTTATGCATATCATGGAAGTAACTTTTATCGTTTTGGTCTAATTGGAACATAAACAGGTGAAGGTTTATAAACTAAAATAATAAATATTCAGGTACACGCAAATATTTCATTTACTTCAAATAATTCTTTAGGAGATATTGCAGCATTGATTGGAAATACGGCATAACAACATTGTATAATTTAAGATTCCGTTTTAACATATAATAATTTAATGAATATATCAAACTTCACTTCCGGTGGAATAATTGGATTTTCAGCATGGGGATAATATATTATATCAAATATAACTGTGTAAAATAGTATTATTAGTTCAAGTAAAAATGTTGGTGGAGTAGTAGGTTATTCATACAACAGTCCATACATAATATCAAATTTAAAAATATTAAATGTATAAATAGTATACACTAACCTTTACGCAGGCATAATAGTAGGACTTAACTAAGAGACTAGTTCATATTTAATAACAAATTCAAAATCAGTTAATAGCTTTATTAATGGTGTATTATCTGAATGCGCCAACTTAATCAATTTAGTTTCAGTAAATTAATGTTGAGTGAAATAATATTAAATTTTATTAATAATTTGCTTAATAACTATATATTTCACTTTGAATTCAATTTAGAGGCACAAACATACAATGAAGTAAGGTGCGTTTTGGCGGGTTTTTGCGTGTCTAAACACGCAAAAACACGCAAAAACAGTGCGCGTTTTACTAGACAAGGCCCCGGATATAATTTTTTAGCGTTATTTTTCACGGCATGTTTAAACATGTTTGCAGGGATAAATTTAATTTGCGCTAATATTCACGCTAAAATTTATTTGAAATTATCTGATTTAAAGGGAAATTAGCATATATAAATTAATAAATTATTATTAATTAAGTGTATATCACTCATAAACTTCGTTTTCATCATCGTCTGTATAAACGTGATTAATGTTATTTGTAATTTTTTCTACGTATATGTAAGCCATTGCATCAAGTGTTTTATAATCTAAGTTTCTTCTTAAAAAGTGACTTGTTTGTCGGTGATAGAAGCTAAATAAACGTTCAACGCTACCATTACTGACTGTTAATGTTTCAAATATACTTAATAGGCCAACCATGTACTCGTTGTTCTTCCATACTGCCTTCAGATAAGGTAACATGTCTGTTTTACCATTTGAGCTGTGATTAAGATATTCATTCTTCATTTAATGGATCAATCTATTTATAGAAATTCGATATTTTATTATGAGTTAAAGCCTTGGCTTTCAACAGAATTTCGCGCTGCGCTATGTTTAAACAAAAAACGCGCCGTGTTATTTAGCGCAAAAACCCGCCAAAACGCACCTTACAATGAAGCAACTTTTTGGTATTTTATATAATGAAACATAGATGCTTACGCTGACACTTTCAAAATGAGTTCGTTTATTATCACTCAGTAAACGTCTAGTAGGAATATTTAATATAAATCAAAGATAATGATTATTCTTATATATAACTATACATTTCAACTTTCTTTCTTTGTTTACAAAAATATTTATCTCAGTATTAAAATTGAGTTTTAAAATATTTTAAAAACAACGTGGTCGAATTCCCACCAGAGAATTTCAAGTTTCTATTTTTAGAATTCACACTACTAAAGTTTCAGTATATAAACCGATATTGTGTTCTTATGCCTAGCTTTAAGAATAACAAAATATAAATTTATTTGAGCAAAAGAAAACAAGAATCATGATGTTCTCTATTATTACTAACCAACTTAATTAATTACAACCTTGAACATTGATTACCTAAATTATTCTTAAACTCTCAATTTAAGATTTTATTTTCATCATTATCAATAACACGCAACTCCACTACTCAATCAAAAGCATAGCCCAGAAGATAATTGAAATTTTGGAATGATGGAATGAAAATTAATTATATTATTAGTTATGGTAGAGCGGTGATCATACTTATTTTGGCATTAATAACGAAAATTAATGTGTGATTTTCTGTATAATTTTGTAATATCGTATTAAACACCTCACGTCAGTTAGACAAAATATAATTAAACTTTATCCACATTAAACTTTGCAACTTCAATTATAAACGCAAGTTTCTCTTGCAATTAACTATTGTGAGTAGGCCCTTATACAATATTGGTTTTAAATCATTGAACACGTGTTGAGTAATATCTGGATCTAATATATTTATTACATTAAAAAATCAAGAATAAACTCTTCAACAAAACAAACTAATTCATACAACAGTAAATATTTAATTACTGTTGATCTCAGAGAACCATATCTCTGAAGTCGTTGTTAAATCATCAACTGGTGACAATGTGAATCAAAGCAGGTGTGATTTGACTGAATTTAGTAAGAAATACTATCTTACTGTTCATTAGTGATGTTTTATTTTTGAAATTAAAAACAATATTGACAATTTCACAATTATTGATTGCAAATTAACAGGAAACAACATAATTTTAAGTAGTAATAATGGATATATATCGTCACGTGTTTATATTAACACTGAATTAGCAATATAAAAACTTTATGTTTGTGTTAACTCTACTCAAAGACTTGGTGTTTAAAGCATACTTTTAAACGTTTTCGGTTTTGAATAAATAGAATGTGATATATGTTAAAATTCTTATGTTGTCTACGGTTTATGTCTTGAAATTCTAGAGTATTCTAAATTGAAAAATGGTATTTTAGAATGCATATATCCTTTTATTTACTCAAATAATCAATGTACGTGTGCTAATGGTTATTTATTGAATATATCAACAAGTTAATGTGTAAATATATTAAATTCTATTAGTAATATGTCTAATTTAATAGATATTGAAATTTCGCAAAATATTGCAACTATTTAAAATAGTATTACTACTTTAAAGGATAACATTGAAGCAAATATGAGTAATATATAAAATATTTTGTAATAATATTAGTAAAACACAGAATTAAATATAATTAGTAATATTTCTTCAATTAATAATACTTTGTAGAATAAGATATTATAATTGGATACAATAACTCAAAATAATATATAAATATTAAATGATAACATAAATAATATGAAACAATAATTTAATAGTTCATTTAAGTCATATTAGCTAACAGTTGCAGATAATATTACTAGACTAAATAATAATATTTAAATTAATTCTTCGAGATTAGAACAGTATATTATAAATAATATTTCATAAACTGATTTGAACTTGCTATAAAATACCTCAGTTTTAGATAACAGATTACTTGAAAATATAACAATGTTATTCACTATCTTGAAGTAAAATTCATCAAATTTGGAGTATTATATAAATACAAATGTGTCAGTATTAACTTCGATAATACAAGAAATGAACACAACTATATAATAACAGTAACAAATAAATTAACTACAAACCACTGTTATATAGTAATTGAAGTAATAATTAATATGCATCGCTTATATTGGTTATTAACATATTAATGGTTAGTGTGTGCAAGTTTCTTGTTAAATATATGGGCAATACAGTATTAATGGTGTTTGTTAATGTGATATAGGTTATGCTGTGGTGAATAATACATGTGTGCTAGCAGCTCATATTATTACCAGCTCATCTCATTAATTTATATGTAAATAAGAAGTATTTATTACAAGTTTTGAATTATACACTGTTACAAATGTAGTTTCAGCACTGGAATAATTTAGTGATGGTTACGTTTTCAAAACAGAAAACAATATTTACAACGCATTTATTGACATTTCAGATAATTTATATGGTTCGTAAGTTTTACCATTATTTTATAATTAATCCGTTTTCATAAGTACTAAAATTTAAATTGGAACATAAAATATTTAAAACGGTACACTTTTGACCAATAATAATCAAATATCCGTTAACTAAATTAATATAATCTCAAAAGTAGGAAGTTCAATCAATGTTAACAGTATGTTGAATATATTGATTTAATCATCTATATCTATAAATATAAACAACTTATTAGTCAACTTAAGTTTTGATATGTCTCAAGGAAACATTACTCTTATTAATAACGTAACAAATATATTGGACATAACAGGTTATTAAGTTCTTGGTAGTTATCAAAGTTAAGGTTGTATTGCATTAATTAGTTTATCTGTCAATTCTGCAACTATAATAATTAACGAACTAAATTTTAAACCTGAAAACTATATTGTTGGTAACTATTCATCATATTTATTCAGTTACATTTTGCAAAGTCGTGTAAAACTTCATTATATAGCTATTATCTTAGGAAACACATATTAATTCAAGCAAATTACTAATATTGTAACTACAGATAATAACACGAATACATACTAATTTGGTGGTATTGTAACATAAATTCAGACTACTAACGTTCAGTTGTATAATTTAATAGTAGATTGTAATTAAACATATAATTCAAATTATGTTAAATATACAGGTATTTTGGTTGGAATCTCTGTAACACCATCTAATTTTATATAACTGTAAAATTTGTGTTTACAATAAATTGTATAAGGTTAAGCTTTCATCCATTCTGGTTTAATTGGAAAATCATCTGGTAATATTTCTTTCTTAAATTCTCAAGTAATTTATGCATATCATGGAAGTAACTTTTATCGTTTTGGTCTAATTGGAACATAAACAGGTGAAGGTTTATAAACAATAAGTTATTTCAGATAATTTATATGGTTTGTTCACTCGCAATATTCGCATCAGTTTATTAAATATCGGCTCACTCTTTTGGTACATCTCATCAGAGGTAAATCTCTGTAACATTCCCATTATTAGCACATCATTGTATGTATTAACAGTTAAACTCACCTCTGAACACCATTCGTCCCATTATTTTTATTCCATTCATGTTGTCATAAAATTTGGCTACTAACCACCAAAATATTTGAGAAATTAGAGCGTATCAAAAAGGTTAGCATTCATTAATGTATTATCCAGGGGTAAAGAAATACTTATTTTATGCTCTCGACCCAAACTATTCAGTTCTTCACACAATTCTGTCTATTTTCAGATGTGAAATTTAAATTAAACTGAATTCATTTACATAAGAAGCAACATAACTAGACTCTATATTTATAAATATTGATAGTAGAGACGTTTTGTAGATGCTTCTGAGTTGTTCAACTTTGGAGTGGAATTAGTATGACTTTGTATTTTATATTCTATAAATAGAAATATTTAATGTGTTCGCTCCAATTACAATGAAGCCACATCTATAACTCTGAACATTTCCAACCAAAACTATTTCGAAAACTTTCCCGTCAATAAATTTGCATGATAAGTTACGAACTTAGTGAAAGGTGAACATAGAGTATAGTGATTTGTTGGTCTGTAAGAAATTGGATTATTATTTTGTCTTGTTTGAACATCATTCAAGACATTATTGTTCAATATTTTGAAAACCTCAAACTTTTATTCGTCAGAATCAACTAATTCAACTTAACGGGATAAATTTGTTAATTTATTTGGATATGACAAATTGCTGGTTTCCTTTAGTATGCTCGACCGTTTTCGCTTGACGAACCGTTTTTCTATTTTGCAGATCATAATATTAATTAAGACAAGAGCTACAAAAGTAGGACTCTGAGTTAACATCGTATTTGAGCCCGTTGTAACCAATCGTTTTAAATGTTAAATATAAACTTTTGAGCTCAGTAGTTCCATGCTCAAAATCCTATCGAAAGAATGTTACGAATTCGAGTTTGAATTTTTACCAAACTGAAAATGTTCATAACTACCATCGTAACTTCTTCAAGCAACACCGTCGAGTAAACCACGAGTAAATTTTGTGATAAAGTACACAATGAACATTTTCTATTATTTTACAACAAGTCCATTTTGAAGTGTGAGGTTTACAATAAAAAAATTAGCTCAATGCGGTTAAATATGTAATAGTAATAAATATAGAAGGGAAATGTCCAATTCTCACTATTGAAAAAATAAATGCGTTTATTCTTGGTAACTTAGGTCCCGTGACCCCTGTATATATATTGTTATAATATATATAATATAGATGTTGAAACCTACACCTTTGTTTATTTAATATATTTAATAAATTAATAAATGCAACATTTTATTACCTGCTCATACCTATGTTTGTTTAAAGTGGACCCCCACCACAATAAATATCATAACAACTAAAGCGCATGCAACCGCGATGAACGGAACGAATATGTTCTGGTACTCGGCCACCACCTGGTTGAAGATGATGAACTCGTACTTTGAGATGATCGCAAGGCCCAGTTGAGCCGTTTTCAGCTTCAGTTTTGTTAGTTCTTGGTTCTCGGCACACGTTTATTTAGCGTAAACTGTGTCTGGGAAGAACTGATCGCACACGAAGCACAGCCTTTAGTTTATCTGACTGTAGTCAACAGGGATGTGGAATCTGTACAGGCCAAGAGAATATGTTATTCCATTCTCCTTGTAAAACACACCTAAAGTGTTCTTATCTGTAGCAGAAATCCTGTTTCCGAGGCACTGTGGGTTGCTGTCGAAAGTGTAGTCGATGCAGCTTTCGTTATTATACAAATGGAGCGTGGCCCTAGTTACACAAGCAACATAAAACGGATCTTTATAGACGATCAGCTCGTACTGAATTTAACCAGAAATATCTAGATAAGATATTATCATGATCGTTTTTGAATTTTCATTGAATCTGTCACGAAGAGAATCAGATAAATTTGTGTTCTTAAAAGCTATTCCGACTTGTTAGTTGAATTCGCCAATTGGAAACATATCGCTGATGTGCTCGCTTAGCGTTTCGTCCCACATATACATCTCGGCACGAACTGAAACTACATTGGGCATATCACAAATTAATTTATTGGTGAACGAGTCTCTAAATTATATTTGAACGTTACTGGGATTCAATACGGCATAGATTCCAAGATGCGTATCGTGGACTTTGCAACCTAAAGTGTCTTTGGCTTATAAGCTGTCGAATATTCTAGAAACAACAGTGAAGATCCCGTTCGTGTCGAACTTCAGGTTCAGAGAAATCTAAATCCGCCTGTTTTCGATGAAGTGAGAGTAGAAGCTGGCGAGCTGGGTTTCCGTCGCCGGGGTCTTCTTGACGCGGTAGAGCTTCGTGAGGCCGAAGTCCGTCTGGGAGAGCTGGAACTCGGCCGGGTCGCAGTCAGAGATACAGGGGTAGATCGGGATCTGGCTGTTCACGAGGCCTTCCTGGAACTCCACGTACACCTGGAGGCTCGGGTCCACCTTCACCGCGCAGCTGTTGGGGAGCACGCGGATGTCCATGTCGCCGTAGATCGTGTACTCCAGCTCCAGCTTCTGGAAGCAGTTCGTGCCGTTGTAGTTCGTGAGCTCGATCGTGCTGATGGAGCTGTTGACCTTGATCAGGTTCACGTCGTACCAGAGCTCGTACATGGCGTGGTCTTTGCTGGTGATGTGGAGGTAGTCGGCCGGAGAGAGCTGGAACGTAACCACGATCTCTTTGTTGTACACGTACTTGAACTTGACCTGGCTTTCTAGGGCCTTGGGGAAGGTGATGTCGTCGTAGTGGACCTGGACCACCACCACCTTTCCCGGCAAGTAGGACCTGCACAGATTCTCGCTGGTTATGAGGTCTATGGATTCGTACGGAATCAGGTGCAGGTTGAGTTGATTAGTCAGCTCGTTGCCGTTCATGTAGCTTTTTGGAGAAAAGCAGTCGCTGAATGATACAGCGTCGCCTGAAATAAATATTGTTAGGACAATCATATGTGTGGTGGAAACATATAAATATATTATATTATATATTAATAAATTAAACTTTTATATTAATATGAAATATTTCATTTGTGATATTTGAAATCCACTAAATAAAATTGTAATCTTCAAAGTTTTTAAGTTTAATAATTCGTTTTAATTAATTTTAACTCGTATAATTTCAAAAATATATGTCTAAATATCAAATTAAAATATAAATATTTTGAATATTTGCGAAAGTGTGCAATAAATGGAGGAAACGTTATTATCAACACACACATGTATACTTTTCTCTATTTAGTGCAAAATATTAACTATTATTAATTAAATTATAAATATTATGATCTAAAATTATGGAATATAATTATGATATATAAATAACATAATTATAATGTTTTGCATAATTTCTATAATTATGATTTTAGATACATATACTAACTATTATAAATATAATTGGACTTTTCATACATTTTCATTTACAATCTTTTTGGTTACAGTTAAGAAGACATCACACCGTAAATTACGTCTATACTGGTCACCCTTTTTCTCTGATCATCACATTTCCTTTCCTTTCTAAACCAATGATCCCTAAGAAACCAACAACATTCCTCTCTTACCAAATATCTCGCGTGGCGTTTTTGGTTACAGTTAAGTAAGTATTACGTATGACTAAATTGAGCTTTAGTATCTCAATATACGTCATTCAATAAGTTTGTGATAATATTTGTGATAATATTTAAAAAGATGAGGTAAAGTTAACTTAAATTGAGAATAGTTTTTTCATCTCATGAATAAATGAAATAATTACCAAATAATTTAATTAACAAATATGTTAGTCATTCAAGTGAATATTTAGAGTAATTCAATTGAAAACAATAAGAGTAAATAAGATATTTTGGTCACTAGTCTTATTTTATCATCATTTGCGGGCTGTTGCACCGTTTTTTGAGCATTGGGCTGCCTGCTCTGAAGAGTGTGACTTTATTCAATGCGTTTTCAACAGTTTCTTTTAGTTTGTACAGTTCAAGGTAGTCGATTACCGATCTCCCTTGCCTGTCTAGTACCAGTTTTTCTGCTTCCATGAGGATGCATATGCTGCTTATGTTTTTGTGCATGATCGCGTGCATAATTGCCGTTTGGCCCATATTATCCTGCATCCCGGCCTCCTCATGCAGTATAACAATTTACTAATCTAATCCAAGCTAGGCTGCCATCATTAGAGCAGTGAGCCCGTTTTTATCCCTTTGGCAGAGGATAAATCAACCTGACCCAGGGTCGCATAATGCAAAGCCGTTTTCCCGGTCACATCCCTCTCGTAAATCTGCCCGGGATTCAAGAGCTCTTTTGTAAAACTGGGCCCTAGGACGAACAAATCGTTCATTAATTGTGTTATTCCGAGAGTGTTATTTTGTTTAAAGAGTTGTTTGTACTTGGACACGTTTTATTAACGCATCTGAGTGAAGATCTCGTATTCCTCGATCATGAAAGAGGAAACTGGAGGAGGAGGTGGCTGGCCGTAGGGAGAGCAGTCGATTAGCTTGCGCTTAATGTAATTGTTGGACAAACGCGCGATTGGAGGCAAAGAAGTGTGAGCCGAATGAGGCTGGTAAGAAAATATGTGCTGCTAGCTTGGCGGACGCGAAAGCATACTATTTAAATTATGGAGTGGAAATTTACTGTTTGAAAAATAAATTACGATGCTGGCGGTGATACTGCAATATTACTGAATATTATTACTGAATTACTTGTTAAACAAATTTGTAAATTTTAAATTTGTTACTACATAACCTCGAATTGAGACACCCACCCCCTTTCACTTACAGATACCCGAAGTGCTCAGGTACAGACACCTTCGATTTTTTATAGTAAAGGTGTCTATAACTGAACTACAAAAGGGGTTGTAAGTGAATTGCACATTGTAAATCTCTTTTGTATTTACTAAATTTTTTTAAGCTTTTGAACTTTGTATGACCATATATATAAATTATATGCTACTTAATCTTCTATATAATGGTAATTTATGCAAATTAGATCAAGAAACTAGAAAATTTCAGAAAATTTTTGGAAAAGGTGTCTGTAACTGAAATGGAAAACCAAATCTGACACATAAAATATTCCAAACTGGGCCAGATTTGCTCTCACTTATAGACACCCTGGCCATTTTTGAAAACTGCTCGGGTGTCTGTATTCGAACAAGGTGGGTGGTTCAATTCGAGGTTATGTAGTATTTACAATTAGTTTAATAAACTGGAAATTATCAACTACAAGTATTATTAAAATATATATTATTTTACCTTGCTTATAAGGGAAACTGATTTCAACTTATACCCTTATTAGCAAAAATGTATCAAAAATGTATCTTTGGAAATTGTCGAATTTGAATGATTTATGATCAAAAACGGGGTAAAAAAGCAGTGGTATTTGTCACTTGCTTGTAAGGGAGTTTTGCATGATGGAACTTCCTTATAAGTGAGTTGACTTACACCCTTAAAAGCGAAATAGCACCTCCCTTACAAGGTTATGTAGTAGTATATATTTACTTATTGCGTTTAGATGTATTGTTGGATTGTTGCTGTTGAGTGAGTCATACTATTATGTTTAAACTATGGTTGATACTTGACTAATTGAAGGCAATCATCTAATAATAATGAGAAACACATAATGAGAAAAATGAAAACATTAACTGTAGAAACTGTCTATAGAATAAGTATTTAAATTTTCATTTTGTTTGCCAAAATATAAAAAAATTAGTAAATCATAGAATATTAAATTCCACTATATCCTTAAATACTTCATAGTTAATTAAGTTAAATTGTGTTACTCATTTATATTTTTATCATTTAATATTTTAATCCCATTAATTTCACATTGTAAATGTGTATTTTGTAAATTTAATTATAATCAAAATTAATACTATTATTGTTGATGATAAAGTTAAATGAGATCATTTAATTATATAATTACAAATATTAACATCAATTTACATTATTTAAAAGTTTATATTATGAATTTACTTTAGGTATTAGTTGTCATATTTTAAGATAATTATTTTGTTTATAACTAATTTTCTGCACTAAAATTATAAAATATAATTTCACCCCAATGATTTAGTTTGCTCATGTAACAATGACAAGTGTCTCTTCTTCCTTCAGCGAGTGTTTCTCAGCCAAGAGTTACATCAACGGAGACTCTCTTAAAAACCAGCTAAGCCTGCACTTGCTTCCCTTCGAACGCCTGGACAAAATCACAAACGAGAACCTGTGCAAGATGTACCTTCCTGGTAAGGTCGTGGTCACTTAGATCCACTACGACGACATGTCTTTTCCAAGAACGGGTGAAGCGGAGGTTAACTTCATCTACCAGTTCAACCAAGAAATCGTAGTTACTTTCCAATTATCTCCAACAGATTACCTCCACATCATAGACAAACAGAACGCCATGTACGAGCTTTGGTACGACGTGAACCTGGTCAAAGTGAATAACTCGGTGAACACGATTTCCCACACTAAGTACAACGGCACGGACTGCTTCCAGAAGCTGGAGCTGGAGTACACGATCTACGGCGACATGGACATCCGCGTGCTCCCCAACAGCTGCGCGGTGAAGGTGGGCCCGAGCCTCCAGGTGTACGTGGAGTTCCAGGAAGGCCTCGTGAACAGCCAGATCCCGATCTACCCCTGTATCTCCGACTGCGACCCGGCCGAGTTCCAGCTCTCCCAGACGGACTTCGGCCTCACGAAGCTCTACCGCGTCAAGAAGACCCCGGCGACGGAAACCCAGCTCGCAAGCTTCTACTCTCACTTCATCGAAAACAGGCGGATTCATATTTCAATGAATTTGAAATTTCCAAAGAATAGCTTTTTTGTTGTTGTTTCTAGAAATTTTGATAATATAATAGCAAATGATACATGGGGATGTAAAACAAACGATGTGCATTTAGATGCTTTCACAATATTAAATCCCAATCTTGTTTCAATTTAATTCAGAGATTCACTGACGAATAAAATGAAGTGCAACACCTTAGATGCTGTTAAAGTTAAGATAGATGATTAAAAATATAGCACCAGATATTAGAGGTAATATTCAATAGAAGAGTTTAATCAGAATATTGGAATATAATTCAATAACACGGCAGAGTCCATTAAATTGAGAGAGAATTACAACGTGGATCTATCAAAGACGGTTGTTGTGGTTTCTTATTTGAATTCAACAGGTGACATATTGTGGGAAATTATATCTTATCATTTCGCGTATATTGGCTGTGTTTCGCGTGCAACTCTTCATTTATATAGCGATCAGACGTGTTTAAACTTCTCTTTCGATTCTCATAGTTAGTGCGTGATTCAGAAAATCCCTTCCACTGGTAAGAACACGCTTGGAATTTACTATGTTGAGGACAATATTTCTCATTCTCTGGGTTTCTACCGTTTTAATTACGAAATAGACTACAAGATTTTGCACCACTCCGTGTGCTTCGTTTGCGATTAGTACATACCAGATGTGATTTATGCAAAGCAATCGTGCGTTTAGAACCAGTTATTTACGAAGGAGAAGATTAAATCTAGCATTATTGGGTTCGGAATTGTGACCAAATTCATAATTCTTGAGAGCGTTGTAACCGAATATCAAAATTTCTTCGTCTTTTTTGTTGTTGTTTCAGTTTCTTTGTTAATTCTTGTGGGCGTTTTCACTGCCGTTTTGATTAATAAACTTTCTTGAGGAGATATTATTACTATATTAATTTTACAACATATATTTTGTACAATACATTTTATATACTTTAATATTTGATACTCGGTTAATAAAGGGGAAGAACAATAGAAAAGATCAGAGGAAATGGTATAGACGTAATTTATGGTGCGATGAATATATTATAATTAATTAAAGAAGTGATATTGAAACGACTATATTTATTTTTGCTATTTAACAGGGTATAATTCTAATGAACAGAATGAATCTTTATTATTCCCAACAGTTAAAACAACATCAAAATATAATTCTGTTAATTGTTTATTATTTGATATAATTTATAATCCCATATGATGCAACTATATAAAATATAGCAAATATATATCATATAATCTAATCTACTTACACATTTTAATCTGTCTATTTGTTCAATTCATTTGCAGTTTATCGTTATTTAAACAATATTTAAACAATAATGAAATAATATTTTTTGACATATATCAAATTATATATAATTTTTGATAACACAAATTGTTTAATTCCACTCCATACATAATAATGAAATATTTTGATAATGCGTAAGATTCGGAATCAGTCGCATCTGGTGCGTCAAGTAATATAAAAAATAACTTTTAAACTATATTAATTGAACCGATTGATGTTGTGATTGCGTAAACTGCACTGCTACCACTTATAAGTCAATTTGCAAAAGGATTGTTTTAATTATTGTAACTATTGTTAGCTTATTATTATATTGACTAATAGGCTGCTATCGTTATAGCTTTGACTATGGTAATTTTAAAGATGATATAGTATGCCATGATTTCTCCATTATTTGGAATGATGAAGAGAATACAAGAAAGAATGTTAGCTGAGTAATCTAATGCTCCGAATATCTTGTATTAGAATACATATTTGATAACTGCATTAATTTGTATTATTATTCTTGTGTTTATGATAATATTTGGATTAAAAATAGCAAATATATACACTGGATGGGCAGGAGATGTTACATATTTCCCATTAATAGTTCGTGGACTGCCATTTCTTTATGCGACGTAATATTCTGTGTACATTATAATTTGTGAGAACAAAGGAAATTATCTGAGTTTGTTGGAGATTTCTAGGGTTTTATTGCACTTGACTTTCCTATACTTAACGATATTTGTTATGAATTCTATGAAAATTCAGATAACTTTGAAGGTTTTTGCAATTATTGACATTGTAGTGAATGCTATATTTGCTGAGGTGTACTGCTTCACAATGTTAAAAGTTATAAAAAGAAAATAGCCCATAACGCGCTTCACTCTTAGCATGAACGTTCTGAGCGACCTGCTTCTACCTATTATGTTTATGGCGATGAAGTAGTGCATCGCACACATCCTAGCCAACTTACCTGAACATCTGATTCCAATACTTGCATTGATTCTAAATTTCACTCAAACTGAATCTGAGCAGAAGAACGGGATGTTTCTAGCATTCGCTTTCTTTGTTACCTATTAACAAGTGAGTGCCTCTGTATCAAAAACAATTCATGAGATTCTCCTTTAGGTTTTTATGCCTAATGTGTAAATGAAGCGGTATGAGCGCATGACAGGCTTCATGACTAGCGGGTTTGGGATCATTTTCATAATTTCAGCTCTGATAAACATAGTTTTGTTTGTAGTTTGCAACTAAATTGTAACAGTCGTGTTCTTTGATATAAAGTACAACAAGGCAGAACAGTAATTTATTTTTTTTGACGGAGACTACTCAATCAACTCTTTTTATTCAATCAAGTATTTAGCCATCGAAGGAATTCTAAGACCAGTTCAGAGCTTCGTAATTTACAGTTCAGAAATTACACACAACGTTGGGTGTTACGCGTTTGTTGTCTTAGTTAGATACATCGCCACAATTGGTATGTTCCTCATTGCATACTTTACTAATATCTCGAAATCCATCGACTTTATGGTTCTTTCAGAGCTGTCTATCGATATTTGTTGCATTCTGCCGTTAATATCATAGATATAGCACATTAACAGTATTAGAACCAAAATCAGTGGACAAGAAGGAATAATACCAAATAATTCCGCGTCATTAAGCAAGCACTCCAAAAAGAATTAAGAAGATGACCTTATATTTGATATGGAACAAATAAAGCCAATGCCTCTACCTTCATTAAATATTGGTAGATAATAAGGGCTTCTTGGACAGTCCACAACCAGCATCGAACCGTCTAGTTAAATTGTCGAAGATAAATAGATCAGCGGGAGCAAGTTTACAAATTCCGATAGTGACTTGCTAAAGTTTGGAAAGTTTGGAAAATGATTTGTGAAGTGAAGCTATTAATTAAATACTTGAATATATAACGAAATGATATTATCACTCCACCAATGAGATTTCAACAATCTAGTTAGGCGCATAAAATATTTTTTTGACTTGTTATCGATTATATAAATAATTAACCTTCATTTCATATTATTAGAAAATTATTTAAAAATCATTCATCCGTTAACTTGCTTTGAGTAGAATGCAATCATAGTCGCAACCACCACCACTAGACTTGCAGCGGTTACGATTAGAGGTGCAAATACCCCTCTGTACTCGGCGACAATTTAGTTGAATATAATGAACTCGTACTTTGAAATAATAGCGAATCCCAGCTCAGCCGTTTTCAGTTTCAACCTTGTCAGCTATTAGTTCTCTTAACAAGTGGGCTTCGCGTAAACGGAGTCGTTGAAGAACTGCTCGCAAACGAAGCACAGCCTTTGGTTCAGCTGGCTGTAGTCGATTGTGTTCCTGAACTTATACACCCCTAGCGAATGAGTTAGTCCGTTTTCCTTGTAGAATAGCCCGAGCATGTTCTTGTCATTCTCGTATATTTTGTTTCCAATGCAAAGCGGGTTGTTGTCGAACGTGTACTCGATGCAGTTCTCGGTCTCGTACATGTGAATGGTGGCCATTTTGATGCAAGCCATATAGAAATGATCCTTGTAGACCATAAGCTCATAAATAATCTAGCCAGTTGCGTTCAAGTACGAAACGACTATAATCGTTTTTGAGTTAGCGTTGAACGTATTTCTCAGTAAATTTGACTTATGGGTGTTCTTAAACGCCACACCTATATTTTCGTTGAACTCATCAATTTTAAAGTCGTCGCTTATGTACTCGCTCAGGTTGTTGTCCCATAAATACATCTCAGCGCGAACTGAAACCACACCCGGAATATCGCACAAAAGTTTGTTCGTCATTGAGTGTCTGAACTGGATTTGAACATCGCTCGGGTTCAACACTGCAAATATGGCCATCTGAACGTCATTTTTCTTGCAGCTATACGTATCATTGGCAATTAAATTATCAAAATTTCTAGAAACAACAGTGAAGATCCCGTTAGTGTCGAACTTCAGGTTCAGAGAAATCTAAATCCGCCTGTTTTCGATGAAGTGAGAGTAGAAGCTGGCGAGCTGGGTTTCCGTCGCCGGGGTCTTCTTGACGCGGTAGAGCTTCGTGAGGCCGAAGTCCGTCTGGGAGAGCTGGAACTCGGCCGGGTCGCAGTCGGAGATACAGGGGTAGATCGGGATCTGGCTGTTCACGAGGCCTTCCTGGAACTCCACGTACACCTGGAGGCTCGGGTCCACCTTCACCGCGCAGCTGTTGGGGAGCACGCGGATGTCCATGTCGCCGTAGATCGTGTACTCCAGCTCCAGCTTCTGGAAGCAGTTCGTGCCGTTGTAGTTCGTGAGCTCGATCGTGCTGATGGAGCTGTTGACCTTGATCAGGTTCACGTCGTACCAGAGCTCGTACATGGCGTGGTCTTTGCTGGTGATGTGGAGGTAGTCGGCCGGAGAGAGCTGGAACGTAACCACGATCTCTTTGTTGTACACGTACTTGAACTTGACCTGGCTTTCGAGGGCCTTGGGGAAGGTGATGTCGTCGTAGTGGACCTGGGCCACCACCACCTTTCCCGGCAAGTAGGACATGCACAGGTTCTCGCTGGTTATGAGGTCTATGGATTCGTACGGAATCAGGTGCAGGTTGAGTTGATTAGTCAGCTCGTTGCCGTTCATGTAGCTTTTTGGAGAAAAGCAGTCGCTGAATGATACAGCGTCGCCGGAAAGAATTATGGTTAGGACAATCATATGTGTGGTGGAAAGAAATTAAATATAATTAATTACTATGTATAGTTATATATTATTAATTAAAATTTAATGTAAGTTATAATGATTTATGAAAATAATCTATCAACCAAATCATGATAAATTTGCGTTAGACTTGTTATTTATCTATATGAGAATACAAATATTCTAGTATCAGTATTGTAGATTTTAATTGGATTTAGTATTACATAACAACATTTTACACAAAATTGATAAAAATTGTTAAAAGAATGCCCATTATTTCGGTATCACCATTAAAATAGTAAAGTATACGTAACGTATAATTTAAATGTTACATGTATTACAAATTGTAATAAATATTGTTAAAATTAATTTAGTTAAATCTGAAATATATTTAAATTTACATGTAGTAATATAAATTTGGTATTAAATTAAAGATCATTAAATCAAATTCTGAGTCTAAATTAGAACAGGTACCAGAAGGATAAAGTTCAAAATTTAAATTAAATTATAATATTATCATACTATTTCAACTTCACTAGGTTATTACATTCTCATTAGCTTTTGACTAAAATCAGAACATTTATGATTTCGAGCAGACTGTTATAATCGAAGCTGTTCATGAAGCCCACCAACTACTGCACCTGCTCCGCTCTCAGAACGCTCTCCTCGAACTTCACGCAGCCGAACTGGGCAACTCTCTTCAGAAAAGTGTTCACGTTCGCCTTGTAAACGGTTATGATGCTCTCAATCAGCTTCAGGATGTTCAGGTCGAACTCGAACAATGCATCGCTTTGGAAGGCCTTCGCAATGTGCGCCTTCACCCGGTCGATTATATTGGCCACGCAGAGGTGCTTTATCATGGATTCGTGTTCGTTCACGTTCGCGGACACAAGATAAATAATCGATTTCTTCGCCAGCACCTCCAAACTACCATTCTAGGTAATTAAATTCTGAAGGCCGAACTACCGCACCTTGTTGTTATGGAAAGACTTGCACTATTGAGGCGAGCGGTTGTGGAAGTGTGTGGACACCTTCTCCCAGTTTATCACCGTGCCGGTGTACATGCTGGTAAGCTGGATTATCTTCGCGGTCTCTTCGTCGCTCCACTTGGTGTACTGTTTGGTCACAGATTTACTCATTTGTGGTGTGTTTTGCATAATTGAATAATACAAGCTCTACCGCTAAATAAAGAGAATGTCGATAGGAATTATTTTTGGTTCTAAATTGAATCCACAGACTTCAATCAATCTTTTGTACTTACATTAAATACTGAAAATTGTACTATTCACTTGGAGAACTTTGATTATGATAGAATTTTATAAACACGAAATACTGATACTGAGATTTTGTGAGTGAACTTTAATAACATTGTTTTAGCTACGGTAAAATCTCGCAAAAAGACTCTTGGATACACTCGCTTGTAGAACCAGGCAAAATCGCGTATAAGCTTTTAATATTAAAAGTTTATACGCGAGATATCCTGTCTCAAGAGTCAATACGTGATCAACTTGGGTCTATAAAATAAGCGTAAAATTTAAAATTTATATAATTTAATCATGTTAATTCTTCATGTTAAAGCGCTATCATGATAATTGTAAGCAATTAGTATATTCGCACACTAATTTTCTACCCCAGTACCAATCATCAGGTAAAAATGTGCACGTTACGTTAATATGAGATTAAGTTAGGTCTTTACGTGAGAAATCTCAAAATATCTAATAGAAGTACGTAATCGTGTATTGACTTTCTACTTTTCCAGAGTATATACGCGAGTGTATCCAAGAGTCTTTTAGCGAGATTTTACCGTATACAATGCATATAGATCGCAAATGCAATTATTTCATAAATCACATCCAGACAATCTTAAACTAAAACTGATAACATGCTGTTACAATACATAATCTAACAAATTTGTAAATGAGCATTTATTGATTAGATTCTTGTTAATAGTTCTTGCTATAACAGCACTTACTATTTTTTATAACAACTACTATTAATTATTAACGCAATCAATAATAATTTAATACATGCTGAATACAAAATAGTTAACACAATAATTTGGTATGTGATAGCTAGATTATTATTTTGGAAGTTATTAACTTAACTAAAATATATTTCATACTTTTCGTACTTTTCATATCAATTATATATGTTAATAGCATTATTGCGATTGTTCGAGTGTGTGGTATTTGTTATACAAATTATTACAAATTTATTATTATCATTAGATATAGCTATTGTTAGTTAAATTATAAGCTTTAATACAAAATGTATCTTCAAAATAATTAGTAAATATATTCCACTCACTTAACTTTCGTTTATACTGATTCAGTCTCGTGTTCTAAACCTTTGATGGCTTCAAAGGTATGCTCCTTCATCTAGAAGAAGTGCCTTCAGTTGTTGGTACATTATCATACACTGGAAGTTCATAAGACTTCAAGTCTTCAGCTATTGCCGTTTAAAACAATATACGAATTTGATGTATTTTAGAATTTTTGATAAGAGTAGAGTGGAAGAAATATAAAATTGTATAAAATATACATTTCGGTTCAAAAACTATTCAGTTGTTAGACATGACATTAGAACGAAGCATCAGCGTTACCGAGGTGTGGTAATTTCATTTCATGCAAGAAATGATTTGAATGTTCTTATTATCTATTTAGCCTTTACCATGCAATTTTTCAGCGCTCTAGTATCGCTTGTTATTTCATTCTAATTATTTTGTTTGTGTTTAAGTCAAATATTTTTATTAAATTGGTAAAAATTGACATTAAAATTTATAAAAGGAGTATACCAAAACCTCCCAGTCACTTTTGCTGAGAAATGTTACGCCTTAGCCTAACACTATATAATCTTAAAAATATAGTTTTAAATGAGTCCTTTTTGAATATAATTGTCATTGTATTTTAAAGTTATATTGTATAATTTATTCGTCATTCTAGGCTATAAATTTAGAAACTTGCATAATAAACATCCATAAATTTGCAATAATTTTCTTGCATTCTAAATCGAATTATGTTGACCGTATTTTACGTATAGATCAATACACTTGAACTATTTAACGTTTATTAAAGTGAATGCGATTTGACAACGTTGATTTTGACACGTATTTGATTGATTGATCAAATATTTATTTATATCACATATTGTTATATTTATATAGTTACATTAAAATATTATAGTTCTAATACCAAAAAATCTTTTTAATATATATTTTTAGTTAATAATTTAGATATTCATAGCAATCGTTCTAAAGGCAAAAGAAATTACGATAGCTATTTAAGTTGTATCTAATCACATTCGATTTAATCTACTTTTCATTTATACACAACTCTATTTTTTCAGAAATAACAATAATGAACAATACAGAACTCTACACTTCAAATGAGATTGCAAGAAATGATTAATGCGCACGTCAAGTGGAGCGAGGATGAGATAGTGAGGCTAATTTATTTAACAAAGACGCATAGGACATCTGTTATTAAATGGGACGTAGTGGTTAAATAGTTGAACGGAAGAACTTTACAACAATGCAAATCGTTTTATAACAACTTTGTTAAATAGTACCAGTTAAACCACTTGCTTTAAAGCAGTTAAATTCAGGATTTAGCTAAAAAAGTAATGTCTTTTCTTATTTGTGGCAATATAAACGATTTTTAACACGCAGCCTAAAAAGTGTCGTATGAATTTGCGCTAGTTGATGTTATCTTACACTTATAAATGTTAAAAGAAAACAATTAATCATATAAGTATAACATCGGATATCTGCAGCTAATACGAGAGGTTATAATCGTCTTCAATAACTCAAAAGTAAGGCTTATGGAAGAAATTTATGTTTAATAGACTGCAAAGTTATATGGTAAACGTGTTACGAAGGAACAGTTCCATCATTTTACGGCGATGATGAATGCTTTCAATTCAGACGATATATTTCTAAAAATTAGCTCTATAGTTTCAAATCATCTGAAATGATTAATTATATTGGATATTGGCTTTCATAATATTTCAAATATTTTTAGTGAAGTGGGAAAATAGTTAAATTATTATTTGTATAATACTATAATACGTCAATTCCCACAAAATAAATACGTGTTTTAGCGCAAAAAACGAGAAATCCTTAAATGTTAGAAATGAAACGTTGGGTGGCTATAATTAAGTTCACTCTAAAATCTCCTAATTAAATGTATTTTCTTCTTCATGCGATATATTTTGTGATTTCTTGTTATAAGTTTGCCAGTGGTACACATATTTGTAAATATTACGAGGAAAAACTTCTTTATCATTAAAATACGACTCCAATAGTTATTTAGTAATAATAGTTGTTAAAAGTGAACCGTTTTTAGTTAGTACTTTATCCATATATTATTTATCTTCTTCTGTTAATTTGTAACTATATTAAATTGAACAAAACTCGTGTTTAAAATACATTTAAACTGAGTTTATTGTTTTGTTAGATAACTTTTAAATATATTTCCAAAAATTAACTTTATTTAAGTATTCTAGCGACTTTATTATATCTATAAGTTATTTAGGGTCTTAACTAGTAAAATCTTTCTACTACAACTTCGTCAAATAGTACTAACCAGACTATCTGATTTAAAGTACTCGTATTTAAGACTTAGCTAGGTAAGTTATGCTATTTCTAATCAATGGTGACATTAATGACTTTCGACACATTGTTTAAATAGTGTCGTATGAATTTGCATTAGTTGATTCCATCTTATACATGAAGATGCCTAAGGAAAATAATACGACACTCTAGTATATAACTTGCTAGTATATAACTTGCTTAAACTTATAAGAGAAGTAATTAATTGTCTTTAATACTTATAAAACTAGAGATTGGTAATCCCACTTCGAGTTTTTCCCACGTCACACCACGACGTGGGATTTGGACGTGGTATTTTAAAATTTGCGATCGTGAAAGTTGTGAGTAGTCATTTTTTGCATTTTTATCTCATTCCAAAATGTGGTGGATAATAATTGATTTAATATATATCCCACTCACTTAACTTTCGTTTATACTGGATCAGTATCGTGTTCTAAACCTTTGAGGGCATCAAAGGTATTCTCCTTCATCTAGAAGAAGCGCCTTCAGAAGAACGAGTCAATGCTCGATTCTCCTGTGCCTTTATTGGGTTTCGCGCTTTAGCTTCTCTTGGGCTGTTCCAACTGGGCAGGTAGGTTTTATTCTCTGTTTTAAGATATCTTTTAATTTATTTAATATATATTGTGACATTATATTAAATTTTATTCCACCTCTAATTAACAATAAATATCACAATCAAAATTCTTATATTTATTGAAACCCAAAATATTTTTAAATGGAATAAATATGTTTAAAATACTATAATTACATTGAAAAATGTATTTTATGATGAAAAAACTCTAAAATTTTGAGTATTTTATAAAAATTTTAAATTAATAATTATTATTCTGAATAGGGCTAATTTTTCTTTATTTTCAGCTTAAATATGTAAAAATTGGGCTTTAACTTATAGCTCACTGGAAACCTGCAAATATAACATATTTAATAGACAAAAATACCAGTCAGTTTTGCAATTCCCACGTCAAATTACCCATCTCTATAATAAAACGAAACTGCAAGAAGAAATTAAAGTTAAACGATTCGTAAAGTTTAATTGTAAATAATTCTAGAAAGAAAATTTATGCGCTTTGCAGCAATGATGAAAGCTTCCGAAGTCGATGATGTTTTCTAAAATATTAACAAAGTTATATTTAACCAGTAAAAGACCAGTAAAAGTGATAATCATAAACTAATTCGTAATATTATGTATATTCTATTAAGTGATATTCCTTCTATTTATGAAACTTTATATATCTTTATATTAATAGAACTAATTATAAATGTTAAATGATGATTTTTGACAGTATACTTAGTTATTCATTCGATATATATGTATATTGGCACATTGAAAATCTTTGCCATACACAACGATGAGCATATTATCTTTTTAATCTTGTCACTCATCGCTGCAAATTCTCAATTATCAGCGCCAGTGAACATCAGTTTCCATTTTCATTTTAGCTTAATTTTGTACATGTCCAGGTACTCTTGAACGGTGGTTCCCTCCGCGTCAACGAATTGTTGCTCGTGCTTCATAAGTATTTATACTGCGTTAATTTTCCGGTGCATGATCGCGTGCATAATCGCAGTTTGTCCCATGCGGTCCTTCATTCCAGCCTCATCAATCAGTGCATTTATTTACTTTTCAAGGCCCAATTATGCTGCTAGCATTAATGCAGTTTATCCCTTGTGATCCTACTTCCTTTTGAGCCTCTGAACCAGTTTCACGTTTAAAAAGGGGTTGTTCAGGTCTGCTTCACCTGCTGTGGCGTAAAACAGGGCCGTTTTCCCACTTATGTCAACTTTGTGAACGAGGCCCGGGTTGAAAAGGTCCTTTTTGAAGAACGGACCCTCGACGAAGAGGTCCCTCATGAGTTGGTTCACGTTTTACTCATTGTTTTGAGTGAAATGCAGTTTAAAAAGCTAAATATTCTGGGTATTTAAATATAGAATTAGTTCTGTGTCGGATTAATTAATTTGGGCAGATTTACATGGCTGAGCGTAGGGAGAACCGTCAACAAGCTTCCTCTTCACGAAATTATTTGACAAACGAGCGATTGGAGGAAGATAAAAGTGAGATTAAGGAGATGTGAAAGAAATTGTGCGCATTGGCGAGAGCATTTGTTTGTTGGAGTGGAAAATGCGAATATGCGCTAGTATATGTGTGAAGGGCGTATTTGTATACAAATGACTTTAACAAATTCGAATTTGTTTAACAATCTTAAATTGATCATTGTATATCAGATTATAACATCATTAGAATTATAACAAATTTCTTCTTAAATGGAGCAATACTAAAGCTTAATTTAGTCATACGTAATACTCACTCTGAATAGCCTCCTCAGACAACCTAAGTTAGTTCGGCACTTGAACTAACATTATTGACCTCGGAAGTTATCTTTGTAACTGTAATAAATTTTATTTCCCAGATTATAACCGTAAAATATTTAATACCTTTACTTAGAGTCACTAAGTTAGTGATTGGTATGACTGTGGCTGGTATGAATCTTGGGACAAGCGTATCAGCGGCAACGCGTAGTGCTTCTAAGTTTAATATAACATATAATAATATTTAATATAACCGTTGACAATGAATCTTGAGCCAAAAAATTGGATGTGGATTTTGAAACTTTTCGGAAGAAAAAATGAAGTGTGTTAGTGATAGTATATACTGTTATTTCATTTGTCATCTCATCTGTTTCTAAAATATTCCGCTCGAATCCCTGTCCGGGCAATCCATCTCATAAATGACCAACATTTAACTTATCTCAGAAACTAGCTAAAGACACGTAGATTTCACCAAACTCAATGATTATTGACGTATTTCTTATCCTAGCACCCATTAGCACTTATCTGCGCTTTAGAAAATGACACTATCGTGTCATTCGCAAATGAAAAACAAAAAGGTTCTGCCAATTTTTAAATATATTGTATCTACAACCATATACTACTATATTATATTGGAATATATCAAAGCGGATCTTGTTTACATACATAAATATAAAAAATGAAGTAAAACTATCACTATTTTGAGGAGGAAATATGAAGTGAAGCCAACATATTATTGATACTTACTAATAATAGCCTTCATTTGAATAAAAATTTGGAAACATGAAATTATAAAAATAAATGAATTAAACAACATAATAATAGTCATATAATTGAATTAAATTAATAAAATATTTCATCTCCGCTCCAAATGAATCATTCAAAAATAAATATTCCATTCTGATCTATAAAAATTGTTGGGAAACAGATAAAATACAGCTATAAGTGCTTATTCTAAATATCTCTAAGCACAAAATTAAGTTTAATTTTAAATGTTTAATCTAAAACATGTGTGTTTCCATAGTCCTTTAATTAGCAAAAAATTAATTAGTTTATATTTAAATATAGGGTTTTAGATGTAAGATATATTTTTTCTTGCAATATTTTGTAGTGTATTTCATAAATAAACATAACTAATAGAATTTAGTTAACACAATAACATTCAATGTCACAGTTGAATTTGTTGATTGCATTATCATATTTGATTTATCTTTAATTATTGATGTTAAAAAGTTATTAAAAAATTATTAAATTATAAAAATACAATTATAAATAACATAGACCACATCACATATATGTTCACAATTATATTAATGTCAAGTATACCTTCTTCATATAGTGACTGTTATTCTGCCAAGAGTTTTTTAAATATTAATTCTCTTACAAATTAGTTAGAATTGCATTTAATTCCATTTGAAAGACTCGAACGAATATAAAACGAGAACCTTTGCAAAATGTATTTTCCAGGTAAATTGGTTATCGTTTAGATTCATTTCGATGATATATCCTTTCCCAAAGCTGGTACAGAAGTAAATTTCATATATTAATTCAACCAAGGAATTGTGATTACTTTCCAACTGACTCAAATGGATTACCTTCACATTGCAGATAAATAAAACGCTATGTATGAGCTTTGGTATGATGTAAATTTAGTTAAAGTTAATAACTCGATTAATTCAATACATCTCATAAAATTCGATGGAAACGAATGCTTTACCTATATTGATATGGTGTACACTATTTATGAAAATATTACAATTAATGTGATACCAAACATGTGCCAAGTGAAATATGATAACACTCTAGAAGTATATTTGGAATTTCAAGATAATAACATAAATAATTAAATTAGAATATACCCTTGCTAGTCTAACTGCGATCCAAACGAGTTTAAAATAAGTTCTACCAATTTTTAAGAAATCACAATTTATAAAATACACAAAAGTGACTTGATTGCTACATAATTGTCCAGTTTTTACAAAAATTTCATTCATAACAGATTGATTCCGATATCATTCAATATTAAATACAAAGTTAACGGCAGTTACACAATAATATCAAAGAGTTTTGACAATAAAACAGCTAGAGATACGTGGGGCTGTACTTCTGATCCACATTTGATTTTAGCTTCAACTTTGAATCCGAACAACTTGTTTATTCAATTTAGGGATTCATTGGAAAACAAAATGACGTGTGATACGAAGCAAGCCACTACTGTGGTAATTGACGATTATATCTGGGACGATGAAATTAGCTACCGAGTTCAGCGTTCTCTTCCGATATCCGAGTTCAACTAGCAGGTTGGCGTAACTTTTGACACTTCTGAAGCCCTAAAGCGGCTTAGATCGCGTTATTCGAGTAAGACAATGTCTCTAACCGTTATCTCCTTTATATTTGATAGTACTATTTTGTGGGAGATAAGTTGCTTCGACATCGCGTACTTGGGCTGCATATCTAAGGCCACTTTGCACTTGTACTCTTCGAACATGTGCATAAGTTATCAATTTGACAACTCTCCTTTGTGCGTGAATTAGTTCCTCTCCAGTTCTTCCAAGAACACTTTTGGGCTGTTTTATGCTCAAAACGGGATTAATCAGCTCTGGTTCTTCAGGTTCAACTACGAAATAAACTACTCGGTAACAACGCAGAACTTCTTCTTCAACTGCTCAATGTATTTATATGAAGAGGAAAAGAACTGCAAAATTGGAATGGAGACTGCGAAGAATAAGCTGAAAGAAGGACCAATCGGGTTCGGAATTATCTCCAAATTCGAGTCGATTGTGTTCTGGACGACTGTATCTGAGTACAGAGGAATTTACATCCCAGTAATTTGCGCGGTTGGAGTTATGATTACTGTTGGAGCGATGTTTGGGATTTGGGCAAAAATTAGCGTAACAAAGGGAGATTTGTGATTTATATTTTGGATACATTTTTGCTTACGTGTGAATTAGTATTTTTTAACAATTAAGCAAGAAATTTTAGTTTTAGCATGTGTTATTTAAAACATGCATGTTTTAATTTATAAGATGTTGATATTATAAGACGTTAATTGTAATCTTAGGGTTTAATGTAAATAATATAATATATTATATCATACACATCAAAATTGAATGAATCACATTTCGTCTAAATAGTACACAAAATGGAGTAAGGATGACATAGTGAATATGATTCAGCTAACTGGTTAATATTAAAACACTTTAATAAATTGGAACGACATTGCTATTTATTTCAAGAATAGAACGCCGTAATAGTGTAAATCGTTTCACAACAACAAAATTCGTTAGTTTAGCTTTTAGTAACTGTTATCTTAGAATCTAACCATAAATAATTTAGCCAAGAAAGCTATTGTCTACATCGTTTCTGCTAAAAAGGCAATTGATTTGATTTCCCCTAAACACCTATGCATAGTTTATATTTTTAACATCGTCAAAAAACATATCTCGAAGGCCTTTGTCGGTGATATTTCATTCTAATTTGACCTGAATATTTTAAAGCTGATCCAAAATGTCATAATTGTGTACTAGGTGAACATCAACACATTTATAAAGAGAGTTTCCCAGTTCGGCTGCGTGAAGTTCGAAGACAGCGTGCTCACTGCAGACTAAGTTGCTCAACTGGTGAATTTCATGGACAGCTTCGACTACAATTCTTTGCTAGAAATAGTGGAGGTGTTGATTCTCGTTAAGAGTTAGGAAGAGTGCTGAAAAGGATAGAATATGTTTGTGTGAGTAATATTTCATAATTTATAAACCAATTATCAACCTGTCGAAATACGTTCGATGCTGATATTTCCAATAATTTCATAACTTGAATTCTTCAACTAATATTTTCTAGTTATAAGATGTTAGAATATGTCGTTTTCCAAAATAGCAGCTAACACGATGTGTAGTTGTTTGCATGCATTGCAGTGATTTCAGTCATTCCACGTGTTCAAATCGATTCTGGAATTAACATTACTATTTGAATATTTGCATAATTATTTTTGGTTTTCTCGTAAATCTTACGTTACCACAATAATACAACAAAATTTTACGATACAGTCAAAAATCTAAAGGTTATTTGAAAATGTATTTGTATTTCTGTTTTGCTGTACAATGCTAATTCTAGTGATATTATGCATTGTCGGTTAACTTTAGTCTACTTTCATTAACTTAAGATATTATTTGCCATTTGGGATACAGTCAAAATATATTTAAATATAGCTTATTACACAAGAATTCTTACGCTGGAGCTAAAAGTCACTTCTTGAATTATTACAAATTATCTGTACTATTAAATGTAATTTAAACTACTCCGAACAGACATTTCGGTTTCCTCGCATATACTGGCTTTCTAGTTCAAACCGACGTTTCACTCCAAAATGAGCATGAGCCAGAGAAACAAGTACGCGAAGTGGGCCCAAGAGGACATCCAGAAGCTGATAAGCCTCACCAAGACCTGCAGGACCTCCGTCATCAAGTGGGAGCAGGTGTCCCAGAAGCTCGGCGGGCGGTCGCTTCAGCAGTGCAAGTCCTTCTACAACAACTTCGTCAAGGTGTACGAGCTGGACTTCCTGGTGCAGACAGTCGCGCTCAAGGACCTGGCGGCGGAGGCCATCGCATTCCTGATGGCGGGCGACTCGGACAGTTTCAAGCACATCGCCCAGTAGGTCATCTACGAGCATACCCTGGTCGACGCGATCCAGAACATCCAGATGGCGGCGGCTGGCAACACGGCCTTCCGCTTTAACGTGAACCTCCTGAAGCTGATCCGCGAGATCATCATCGCCTTCAACCAGGCCAAGGCGTCCATGCAGGAAGAGCTCCGGAGCAAGGCGGCCGTGAAGTTCCACGGAAAGCCAGTTACAAGAGAGCAGTTCCAGCACTTCGCGAAGATGATGGACGCCTTCAACGCCGACGAGCTGTTTCTCCAGATCAGCTTCGTCGTTTCCGAGCAGTTAAAGTGATTACCGAGTGATTAATATTGTTTTCTCGCTAGCTCGTATATTATATTATTGCACCAATGTTATAAATTAAATATTTAAGTATAATGAACTATTGTGATACCTAAAACTAGAATCAAAACAATAATGTAATACTCTCAGATTGAGTTAATATATGCACAATATTATAGTAACGAACATTATTTAACACTGAAAGCATACCAATTAGTATTTGAAAATAAACGTCACTAAATATACTCCAGATAGAGCGCGACTCGGCGCTACAAAATAATATCACCCCCTTGTTGGGAAATGTGGTGCAGTGGGTGAAAGATTCGTCAGGTATATACTTTTATCGCTTTTCGCAAGACTTCGTCTTTCATTAAAGGGTGAAGTGGACATGATAATTGCATTAAATTCGTTGGCAACCTGTCTGGTAACATGGCCCATTCGCTTCGCTCTAGAGATTGTTAATTTGCATTTCATAATAAATGGCTCTTTATTGATTTACTTTAACAATTAGGGAACAATAATGAAACTTTAAGATCCTAACTAGTACACTTACTAGTTATTAATTATGACATAGTTGTGATAAAAGCAGGTTAAGTAAGTTAGGTTACAAAAGTATGTTAAATGCCAATAAATGCTTTCTAGATACATTTCTATTCATATATTTAGCACCACACACATTCAATCCGAAATACGTAGCAACTCCACTTCATTCACATGGACTTCGAGTTTGAGCAAAACGTGAAGACCAAGAACAAAGACTACCTGGACAAGTTCATCCAGCAGAAGGTCCAGGGCTACCGCCAGCTGGAGTACGACCATTCCAAGAAGATGAAGGTGTGCAAGCACTACCTGCTGGACAGGTGCTACCGTGACGACGACTGCGACTACGCCCACGAGATCGTGCCCGCCAAGATGCCGGACTGCAAGTTCTACGAAAACTGCACGGACTACTTCTGCCACTTCAAGCACAGAGACGAGAACCAAATCAACCAGGGCTGCGCAGACTTCCAGCGTGGCGTTGAGTTCGACGAGTGCAACTGCAAGAAGCGCGGCAAGGTGCAGCAGCTGTGCCCGAACTACGCCGCCGGCTTCTGCCCAGACGGCCCTCGCTGCCAGTTCGGACACCCTCGGTGGGACCAGCCTCTCAACCGCGCCGAAATCAACTCGCAGGCCATCGCCCCGTGCCAGCACTGCGGTTCCTTCCACCTGGCCACCGGCATGTACCAGGAAGACTGGGACCGCGACCGCTGGTGCGACAACTCGTGCTCGGTGATCTTCAAGTGCCACAACCCCAAGACGGCCAAGCTGCAGAAGTTCTAGAAGTGGTTCAAGACCGGCGGGAGAAGCTACGAGCTGCTGCTCCAGGTCCTGAAACAGCTGGAAGACGACGAAATCAGAGCCCAGAAGATGTGGAGGAACGAGTGACTCTTGGATGTTACTAATCAAGTGTTTATTTTATAATAACATTCGATAAATTTATTCTTCTCATTTCTTTTTATAAATAGATGTAAAAAAGAGTTCTAGCTCATCATTTGGAAATCACACCATAATACTTGTTACGATGATGTACATATTTTTTAATTAGATTTGATAATTCAGGTACTAAAATAGACTACAATGTGTAAAAGAGAACACACTCGTCAATAGATAATGCGTTTATTGAAAGTGATTGATTACATGTTATAATAAAGTGGGCAGTTCAAATAATCTCACTCGTCTTAAACTGGAACTGCTTCCTTTTCAACTTCTTGTTCAATTTCTTCGTGTCTTGGCTCTTCTTGGCTGCCCTCTTGGTCGTAGGTCTCCTTGAAGGTGTCGGCTTCGGACTCTTCTTCGTTCTCGGCGTTTTCGTCTGGGACGTAGTCTGGGTCGGCGCCTCTGATCACGTACTCCTCGCCTTCTCTGATGGCGACGTACGAGCCGTCCTTCTTGTTCTTGAAAGTGATGCCTTCAGAGGCTGCCCACTCTTTAATTATGTTTTCACGGTCTTGGCTGTTTTTAAGACGTTGGACACGTTCCATAACTTCACGTGGGATATCTAAACCAGCGATACTTGGTCTTTTGGCCTTGTTGTTTTCACTGCCAATGGACTTTACAGAACGGACTAAGCTATAGATGGATGTGGCAACAGTAAGACCTAGTAAAACTAAAACACCGAACAGGATCTTTTTGTTTATTTTAGTCTTGGATGCATCTTCTTTCTTAGACGGTTTTCTATTAGGATTGTATTGAGTCTTGGTTTTTGGTTAAGCCATTAGTTTCTCAAAGGAGTGAAGTGGTTTTGTAAATTTAAAATTCATATTTGATCAATTTTCGGAGATAAATAAGAAAAGATGTATTGTAAAATTGTGGGACTAAAATTTATCAAAATTAAATATAAGATAGCTGCATAAATAATGTATACAAAAGTGAAGTGTAAGATGTTCTAATTAACTAGAACTATACATTAATTTTGCTACATTAATGAGGAAGCGGAACACTTAGGTTGAAACAAAGATGAAACCCATTTTGATTAACTGGAAAATTATCAACCACAAGAATTATTAAAATATACATTATTTTTACTTGGCTATTGTAAAATAACTACTACATTACCTTGCTTGTAAGGGAGGTGCTATTTCGCTTATAAGGGTGTAGGTCAACTCACTTATAAGGGAGTTCCGTCATGCAAAACTCCCTTATAAGCAAGTGACAAATAACATAGTTTTTAACCACGTTTTTTGACCATAAATCATTCAAATTCGACATTTTCCAAAGATACATTTTGGATACATTTTTGCTTATAAGGGAGTTGAAATCGGTAACTCCCTTATAAGCAAATAGGCTACTCCCTTACAAGCAAGGTTATGTAGTAGTATATATTTATTGCGTTTAAATGTATTGTTGGATTGTTGCTATTGAGTTAGTCATACTATTATGTTTAAACTATGGTTGATATTTGACTAAGAGTCATGTTATTATTATTAACTACTATTGATTAATTTAAAGTTGTTAAGAGCTGTTATTATCACTCATTATCACATTATACCTGTATGAACATGTTTTCTCGGTCACTTCAATACACAAAAATGCCAAATCCTTTCTGCGTAATAGCCTACGTTGTGTAATTTCTTTGTCCCCTCAGTTATTCTCTAATATTTACAATAATGTTGTTATTTAAAGCAAGTGGCTATTATAGAGTTGAGTGTTGAATACATCATTAAAGTGTTAAAGAATTATTAAAACTATATACATTCACATACTAAAAGTAAATTGACATATAAATTTATACACAAATTAAATACATGAAACAAATTCAATCACACATTATTATGTCTAATTATTGTGTAGGCAAACATTTTTAATAAAAATGCAACAAATCAAACTAAAATATTATTTTATTATTATCATATAAAAGTCGGTGCAAAGTATTTCACACCTTTCATTTATGTGTCATAAATATTCATAAATTAAAGATTATCTTATAACTATCTTATCCACACCCATCATCTCTGAAAATTTAATAACCTAACATTAATGTTATATAAATATTAATAACACAGTAATAACACGATAAAGTATAAAACAATACTATCATTTCTGAATTGATATAATTTGATGACATCTCAAATAATTAACACTGAAAATATAGAGTCCTTTATGTACAGGAGTAAAGAACGCGTTAAAATGAATACATCATTTTTTAATGTTTCTTGTGATTGAAGTAATTGATTATTGAGTGGATGTTTTTGAGATGTACCAAAAGAGTGAGCCGATATATATATATATTTTAGTGTATCAGTTTGACTCTGATCAACTATTCATCTCTTTATTACAGCCTTTTGGTCATAATTTGATCTCATTTATTTTTCACTTCAAGAGTGATCAATGTAAGTTCTTGATGAGTGCTTCATATAGCAGTTATCTGATTTGTTAAATCGTAACACCATTGTAAAGAGATTTAAGCCGAATTTCTCGCTGCAGCAGTTTGAGATGTGGCTTTTGAAGACTTTATTCAAAAACTAGCATTCGCGTGTGTCTATCAGCTCCCGCCAGCTCTGTAAGCAAACATATTCACAGCCCGACCATTTTTGGGTTTCTATGTCAAGTCTTTCCTCTCAGCCAATGTACATTTTGAAGCAATTCTTTTTCAATTAGTACAGCAGGGCTCAGCTCAGTTATAATTTAAATGCAACAGATAAATAAATTCTTGCCGAATTAAATGTTAAATACGTAAATGAGGAACCGGGAACAGTCGCTCAGCGTTTTGTTGAGATGAACGACCACAAGGAATTCGTTGAAAAAAGGTAAGTCATAATGTACATCGTTCACATGAGGTAGAAGAAGAGTGTGTGAGAAAACTAGATTTTGACGTTCCGTGTGTTCCACGTTAATGTAGTTGTATGAAAGGATACCTTTAATTATATATAAATAAATACCATTATTAATGTAATATATATGTGTTGAGTTGTACTGTATTATATAACATAACAGTAGATATATTATACAACCATATCATTATAGTTGATAATAAATACATTTGATCAGATCAAAGAATTTGATTGACATGAACTTGCTATTTGACCAATTAACCAATGCATATTATTGTAGAATTGCAACTGCTACTTTCAAAATCATTGTAAGTATTCTGGTGTTTATTTCTAAGATTTGAAGTTCTAAATCTTAGTTTGTAATATAGTTAACATACAATGATAAATACAATGATAAATTATTTAAATATATTTCAATTAATTTTAAACAACTATTAATGTTTACTGTTCATAGTACTGCTATTTGGTAAATAAGAAAGGGTATAATAATATAATAATTGGTATGCTTTAGTCATATGTGTGTCAACTTATATTGAAAATCTTAGTCTAATTTAGGGTTAATGTAAAATTTTAAAGTTTAAAGTAAGTTGCTAATTTTGCGTTTTAATATCAATACATTATTTTATACACATCAAAATTATATGAATCACATTTCACCATAATATTAAATTAAATAGAACAATGATGAAATGATGAAACTTGTTTACTTTTAAACCAAATAGTACGCGAAATGGAACAAGGATGAAACATAGAAGATGATTTAGCTCACTAGCCAGTTCAAGAACACATAAATAAACTGGAACAGCGTCTCGACACATTTCGAAAACAGAACCGTCCAGTAGTGCAAATCTTTTTACAACAACAAAATTCGAATATTCAGCTTCTAGTCTTTACTGTCATAAAATCAAAACATCGAGAATCTAGCGAAGAAGGCGGTCGTGTACATTGTGTCAGTCAAGAGAAACATAGAGCTGATTTCTCCAAAACACCTCTGCATAGCTCACATCGTAGCCATCATCAAAGAACACATCGCGAAAGCTTTCAATGGCGATTCATTGTTCTAGTTCGACCTGAACATCCTGAAATTAATACAGAGCATCATTTTAGTATACAAGGCGAACATCAACACATTTATAAAGACATCAACACATTTATAAAGAGAGTTTCCCAGTTCGGCTGCGTGAAGTTCGAAGACAGCGTGCTCACTGCAGACTAAGTTGCTCAACTGGTGAATTTCATGGACAGCTTCGACTACAATTCTTTGCTAGAAATAGTGGAGGTGTTGATTCTCGTTAAGAGTTAGGAAGAGTGCTGAAAAGGATAGAATATGTTTGTGTGAGTAATATTTCATAATTTATAAACCAATTATCAACCTGTCGAAATACGTTCGATGCTGATATTTCCAATAATTTCATAACTTGAATTCTTCAACTAATATTTTCTAGTTATAAGATGTTAGAATATGTCGTTTTCCAAAATAGCAGCTAACACGATGTGTAGTTGTTTGCATGCATTGCAGTGATTTCAGTCATTCCACGTGTTCAAATCGATTCTGGAATTAACATTACTATTTGAATATTTGCATAATTATTTTTGGTTTTCTCGTAAATCTTACGTTACCACAATAATACAACAAAATTTTACGATACAGTCAAAAATCTAAAGGTTATTTGAAAATGTATTTGTATTTCTGTTTTGCTGTACAATGCTAATTCTAGTGATATTATGCATTGTCGGTTAACTTTAGTCTACTTTCATTAACTTAAGATATTATTTGCCATTTGGGATACAGTCAAAATATATTTAAATATAGCTTATTACACAAGAATTCTTACGCTGGAGCTAAAAGTCACTTCTTGAATTATTACAAATTATCTGTACTATTAAATGTAATTTAAACTACTCCGAACAGACATTTCGGTTTCCTCGCATATACTGGCTTTCTAGTTCAAACCGACGTTTCACTCCAAAATGAGCATGAGCCAGAGAAACAAGTACGCGAAGTGGGCCCAAGAGGACATCCAGAAGCTGATAAGCCTCACCAAGACCTGCAGGACCTCCGTCATCAAGTGGGAGCAGGTGTCCCAGAAGCTCGGCGGGCGGTCGCTTCAGCAGTGCAAGTCCTTCTACAACAACTTCGTCAAGGTGTACGAGCTGGACTTCCTGGTGCAGACAGTCGCGCTCAAGGACCTGGCGGCGGAGGCCATCGCATTCCTGATGGCGGGCGACTCGGACAGTTTCAAGCACATCGCCCAGTAGGTCATCTACGAGCATACCCTGGTCGACGCGATCCAGAACATCCAGATGGCGGCGGCTGGCAACACGGCCTTCCGCTTTAACGTGAACCTCCTGAAGCTGATCCGCGAGATCATCATCGCCTTCAACCAGGCCAAGGCGTCCATGCAGGAAGAGCTCCGGAGCAAGGCGGCCGTGAAGTTCCACGGAAAGCCAGTTACAAGAGAGCAGTTCCAGCACTTCGCGAAGATGATGGACGCCTTCAACGCCGACGAGCTGTTTCTCCAGATCAGCTTCGTCGTTTCCGAGCAGTTAAAGTGATTACCGAGTGATTAATATTGTTTTCTCGCTAGCTCGTATATTATATTATTGCACCAATGTTATAAATTAAATATTTAAGTATAATGAACTATTGTGATACCTAAAACTAGAATCAAAACAATAATGTAATACTCTCAGATTGAGTTAATATATGCACAATATTATAGTAACGAACATTATTTAACACTGAAAGCATACCAATTAGTATTTGAAAATAAACGTCACTAAATATACTCCAGATAGAGCGCGACTCGGCGCTACAAAATAATATCACCCCCTTGTTGGGAAATGTGGTGCAGTGGGTGAAAGATTCGTCAGGTATATACTTTTATCGCTTTTCGCAAGACTTCGTCTTTCATTAAAGGGTGAAGTGGACATGATAATTGCATTAAATTCGTTGGCAACCTGTCTGGTAACATGGCCCATTCGCTTCGCTCTAGAGATTGTTAATTTGCATTTCATAATAAATGGCTCTTTATTGATTTACTTTAACAATTAGGGAACAATAATGAAACTTTAAGATCCTAACTAGTACACTTACTAGTTATTAATTATGACATAGTTGTGATAAAAGCAGGTTAAGTAAGTTAGGTTACAAAAGTATGTTAAATGCCAATAAATGCTTTCTAGATACATTTCTATTCATATATTTAGCACCACACACATTCAATCCGAAATACGTAGCAACTCCACTTCATTCACATGGACTTCGAGTTTGAGCAAAACGTGAAGACCAAGAACAAAGACTACCTGGACAAGTTCATCCAGCAGAAGGTCCAGGGCTACCGCCAGCTGGAGTACGACCATTCCAAGAAGATGAAGGTGTGCAAGCACTACCTGCTGGACAGGTGCTACCGTGACGACGACTGCGACTACGCCCACGAGATCGTGCCCGCCAAGATGCCGGACTGCAAGTTCTACGAAAACTGCACGGACTACTTCTGCCACTTCAAGCACAGAGACGAGAACCAAATCAACCAGGGCTGCGCAGACTTCCAGCGTGGCGTTGAGTTCGACGAGTGCAACTGCAAGAAGCGCGGCAAGGTGCAGCAGCTGTGCCCGAACTACGCCGCCGGCTTCTGCCCAGACGGCCCTCGCTGCCAGTTCGGACACCCTCGGTGGGACCAGCCTCCCAACCGCGCCGAAATCAACTCGCAGGCCATCGCCCCGTGCCAGCACTGCGGTTCCTTCCACCTGGCCACCGGCATGTACCAGGAAGACTGGGACCGCGACCGCTGGTGCGACAACTCGTGCTCGGTGATCTTCAAGTGCCACAACCCCAAGACGGCCAAGCTGCAGAAGTTCTAGAAGTGGTTCAAGACCGGCGGGAGAAGCTACGAGCTGCTGCTCCAGGTCCTGAAACAGCTGGAAGACGACGAAATCAGAGCCCAGAAGATGTGGAGGAACGAGTGACTCTTGGATGTTACTAATCAAGTGTTTATTTTATAATAACATTCGATAAATTTATTCTTCTCATTTCTTTTTATAAATAGATGTAAAAATGAGTTCAACCCCGTCGTCTGGAAATCGCACAATCATACTTGTTCAAATATTATCACTTCTTCTCGTGATGCGTGGTCACTCCAATTTCCTTGCTAATTCTCTTACCTAGCTAATGGATTATGTTTAAGAGATCTGATTTATTGTCAATATTTTTAATTATATACGTTATACTTAGAAATATAAAATGTATGTTTACTCGTTAAAATATGTTTTATGAAACAATTTATACGAAATTTAATCTACATATGTGAATTCCAAATGTATTTTATAATATTACTTTTAAATATTACTTTTAATGTCTTGTATTCATGTTGTATTATAATATATTTTGTTTTATTCTACACTAATGATTTATGTAATATATTCTATAATGTAAAATTCAGATATATAAAATAGTAGTGATTTGTTATTACATTAGATAACATGCGGAAAAAATTAGGTATTGAATTATATTACCTAACAATGCATATGTTCAAGTAGCATCGAAGATAAAGGTACTTTTTGTGTTTGTTCAAAAAATTATATTCAACTAAACGATGATAGCCAATGTATATAATGTCCTCCTGGCTCTGTAGCCAATTTAATAAAATCTTCGTGCATTTGTTTTGATTCTAGCTCAGTATATTTCGATTCTGTTTAAATGAAATGTCAACTATGCGATAGTATTTATGTAGTTAATATTGACAAAACAGGGTGTACTTCTGTGTGTGATAATTCAATCGTTGATTTTTATTCAAAGTCGTGCGAAACTACTTGTTCCTTAGGGTTTTAAAACCTAAATAAGACAAAGTGTATTGCAAGTTGCTAATCTGAGACCAAACCCGCATTTATTTCCTCAGATAGTACTATGTGCGTATCATCATGCACTAATTAGTTCATAAACTCCGTTGGAACTAAATGTGTCGAAAACTGCTTCAATGACCACAAGTCAAAACTTGTTCCTTCTTCTAACTCGTGCACTAGACCTTGTGAGTCTCCATTGTATCTCGCTCTTGACAACATAACATGTGTAAGTAGCTGTTAATCATAGACAGGATCACCACTTATGAACGTGGATTAAACATATTGAAAGTGCTTAACTAGACTTCATTAGCGTGCGAGTGTCCAGTGAATACATATTCAAGCTTTGATTAGTGCGTATCCTGTCCTGCGTTCAGTTCCTCGGTGTAGAACTCAATTTAATGCACTTGTGACAGCGGCTCGCTTGTGAACAGCAAATGCCCCTGCCCTGTAGAATTTAACGCCCCCTCAAGTTCTTGCAACTGCCAATTTGGATTTGTAATTTTAAATAATTAGTGCGTTTTGTGTGCAGTGGGGAGTGGGTCGAGTAAAATAAATTCAGTCGTTTGCGTAGCGAATTTAGGAACGTGCGGAACGAAGACCGTTTATTCATTTAGGGACATATCGTGCGCAAGTGGAGTGGAAACGAACAACTGCGGTAATACTGACAACTTGTGGACGACAGATAGCACAGTGCTTAGTCAGAGGGGTTCACACGGGCGTGAACAAGTGCGATATTGTTGCTACATAGTACACGTGGAACTCAGATAACACGGTCACTTGCGCGTGAAGAAAAATGATGTGAGATAATTTATATTCACTTTAACGCTAACTCGGCCATAGACGCCAACTCCTTCATCTCCTTCGCGTTCTTCACATTCTGCTTGTTCAACTACTACTCGGCCTACTTATTAATCACCTGAATCTCACCTAGTTACTAGTCGATTTGCTTCTTCAACCTCTAAATTAACTCGTGCCTCGGCGCAAAATCAATCTGACTAAACTATTTGATTTTATCCGAAAATATTTACTACTACTCGATAACAGCGGCTTGTTTAGTAGCTATATTCATCATGTCCTACATTTACTACTATATTAAAATATTTAACTCATGTGTTATTTGTCCCAATTGATTGTGAAGTAGGTCCATTGAAGTGGTAATATTATTTCATATACGTACTTTAATAAATGATGAAATATTTGAATATTTTAGTTTAAAATACTAACAAACTAATAATAAGAAGTAAATTTTGCCTGTTATATGAAATGTCTGTTATATGAAATGACTCACTTAACTGTAACCTTATCATCAGTACTAAGGCTCAATTTAATCATTCCATCCTCATCTCATAAATCATGACAATCCACAAATCCACACTTAGTTACACAATAACGCTACCACAAACTAATCTCAATATCATACCTCATCTTCTAGTTCTATTGTCACTCTGTATAGCCTCCTCAGACAACCTAAGTTAGTTCGGCACTTGAACTAACATTGTTGACCTCGGAAGTTGTCTTTGTAACTATCTTTGGTATGGCTGGTATGAATCTTGGGACTAGCGTATCAGTGGCAACGCATATAATGCAAGTAATTAAATGTAATTAATAAGCAAATAAATATTGTTAATATAGTATATAAAATTTTCATTTCAATCCCAAACAACTTTTTTCATACTATGTTAAGTGTTGTCGAATAAATTTTCTTCTAAGTTGTATTTCCAAAGACCAATTTCGTCACTTGTCAATTTTTATTCTTTAATAGTTTTAAATTCATCTGGTAATTATTATAATTCAGCTCTAGTGTCAATAACTTTGAAAGCACTGGGAAATCCTACAGCTTTTCTAGCTTTTTCTCCAGCTTTTTGAGATTCGTGAAACATTTTGATATATTCAGCTCCATATTTTTAGTTCCAAATATCACGAGCTTCTTTTTCCTTTTCAATAGTATTCCTATGAAATTCTTATTCTTATAATGGATTCAGCTTTTCTGGTTTGACTGGATTTGGCATTACGCGCTATTGATGTGGTTAATAATTTTGATTATATTTATAATTTTATTAATAGTATTAAGTTACCTTTTAAAACCACATCTAATAACTACAACAACAAATAGTCATCTTAGAAAAAAGATAAGTAATAAAAAATATCGCCAGATACTATATTTGTATAAATTTAAAAACAATTATAACATGAGATTGAACAGGAAAAGATGCAAATAAAGACACCTCGGCACAGCGCAACTCCAACGCAAATTATTTTCGGATGAGAAATCAATTTTAAAGGAAAAAATGATTATGAATAAGTATTAAGTAAATCGAAGCTAAACAGATTACTTATCTGAATGGTAAATGTAGTATTCCGTGCTTTAATTTAACTGAGAAGAGCATAATTTCTTGAATATAGTTTATAAAGTCACTTTAAGAAGTATTTTTATAATTTATTTATATTTGTTTCACTCAAATTTCTTCAAAACAAAGAATAACTTGATTATCAATAGTCTCATAATCGTTTATTGATTATTATTCAAAATCATTGCTGTTGGAAACATTTTGAGAGTGATCATTTTCTTGGGCTCTCTGAACAACTTTTTGCAGTTATTTTTGTTCAGATTGCGTTTTCAATGGTTCTTTCTTCATGAAATTGATTATTTGGTGGCGCGATTTGTCAACCAGTTATTTGTAGGAGTATTCATCGCTCGGTTTCAAATTGAATTCTTTCTTTACAGTTTACTCCAGTACCTTTCTGTAATCATCACGTTCTTCTTGATTTTTGTCCTTCCATTATTATTTATTTACATTGAGATACTCTTTAATGGAATTATGAACAGCAGTCTGAATTTCAGCAGGATATGGTGGAAGAGCCTTCGGAAGCAGCACATTTAAAAACCTGCAATGCGATATTGCCTTGCTTTCATAAGATTCTAAATGCATCTACTCGTCAATCCAATAAAAGTTAATATTTAACCTCTAACCCTCGCGTTTTAATCTTTAATAGAATATCTAGACGTTCGCATCTTGGCCACCCTCTATAAAATTTATTAACTTTCCAACATACCCTAGCAATTCAGCATCCATATCAACAGAAAATTATTATTAAGCTTTGCAAGGCATTAATGATATGAAGTGGAATTATTAATTATAAACATCACAAAATAGATAACAAAATAGGTTAATAACAAAATAGCTTATTAATAGAAATATAATTCTGATGAGGTTCGATATCTAGATTGGTTTCTAAGAATCTTAGACTAAGTTATTATTGTCCTAAATATTGAATTATAGTAATATGGTGCTTAATTTGTTTAAAATATATCATGAACATGCAATGCTAAAATTCATTCAATGCTAGAATTTATAATTTTCAACACAACAGAATTAAATATTATACAGTTAAAATATAACTTGTACTGTGGTGTCCGAGCCAACTTTGATTTTAACAAATGTTTATGTAATAATTGCGCTTGAAAATTAAATCACTGTATTTATGCTAATTATAACATATTCAATTAATTCTGCGGTTCATGTCTTTTTCACTTCATCCTTCAAATGACGAAGCACACACGAAGCCGACGGATCACAATACAAGAGCGTCGCATAATGATGAGAATGTGAGAAACAGAATCACAAACTGTTGCAACCAAGAAATACATTGCTTGTTGCCTTCAATGTAGTCTCCAAACTGTTTATTCCATTTTTAAGCACTTTGAAGTTACAGGCAAGCTAGAAGCTTCTCATGCCGATAATAGTGTCAGAAAATTTGACTAAGCTGAGATTTTCGCGTTGTTAAATATCGCCAGAGCCATAGATTCGAAACTCGACGAATCATAGCTGAAAAATACTAAGCCCTTCGTGGAATTTCCATGTCTCTAACAACGGTATCTCGTCTCCTGGCCAAATTCAGTTTAAGCTTCAATGTTGCTAAGATAAAGCCAAAACTTACCGAAAAGCATAAATTGGAAAGTTTGAACTTTGCTCGAATGAACCTGAAACAACCAATTGAATATTGGAGAACTTTTTAGTATACCGATGAGTATCGCTCAAAATGCTATGCAAATCGAGCGAGTAGAGTGCTCAGAACACCTAAAGACGAGTGGAATCCGAAGTATTTTCTCGAAGTGTAAAATATGGACTGTTTTCGTGCATGATCTATGGTACGATTAGCTATAGATATAAGGGTCCATTATGGTTTATGCCGTGCGGTACGACCATGAATTCAATTGTCAATTCTTAAGTTCTCAGACAAGTTACACTTCCATCACTTAATAGCATAACTTGAAGTTGCAACAAGATAACGCCCCGACACATTTTAGTAAGTATATGAAAAACTTTTATACTGCTAACAACATTGAGCTCTATCGCTTTCCAGTAATGAGTCCAGACTTAAATCCACTTTTTCACTGCTGGAATCCACTGAAGTCAAACATTTCCCCTGAAGAATGTACCACATATGACTTATTAAATGAAGAAGTAAAGAGGGCGTTGGAGTAAATCTCGTTAGATATCATCAATCATTTGATTGACTCTATGCCCAAAAGGTTAGAAGAAGTAATAACATAGAAAGGAGACGCTACTAAACATTGAGTTAATATATAGTTAAAATTAATACAAAAAATAGTTTTGAAATAGTTAGTATTTTTTGAAATCAAAGTTGGCTTGGCGACCACAGTATCTAAAAATACAGTGGCTTAATTCTGATATATTAGTTGTGTTTATATATCTCTTTATATCTAGGGGGTTCAAAGATGAGCATACATTTTAAAGCATACATTTTAATACTTTAGAATATCGATTTATAACACTGTGGGCGTCACCATGGCGGAAATAGAGCGAGAGCACCACACCACAGATGGATAACGAGTTATAGAATTCGCATAACTTCTTATGAACAGTATATCACTGAAAAACTGAACACTCGATTTGATGATTAAAATACTCAATTAGACATCGAAAGTTTAATTCTGAGCAATTTAAATGTATGCGAGTTAGAATATGAAACGCTGGAAGAATGATTATTTTGTCAATATATTAACACATTAGATTCGGCTTTGAGTATTATCTTAAAAACAGTATTACCCATTTGTGAGTGGAATTTAAAATATGTTAGTTATCATATAAAAGTCGGTGCAAAGTATTTCACACCTTTCATTTATGTGTCATAAATATTCATAAATTAAAGATTATCTTATAACTATCTTATCCACACCCATCATCTCTGAAAATTTAATAACCTAACATATAAATAACATATAAATATTAATAGCGCAGTAATAACACGATAAAGTATAAAGCAATACTTTCATTTCTGAATTGATATAATTTGATGACATCTCAAATAATTAACACTGAAAATATAGAGTCCTTTATGTAAAGGAGTAAAGAACGCGTTAAAATGAATACATCATTTTTTAATGTTTCTTGTGATTGAAGTAATTGATTATTGAATGGATGTTTTTGAGATGTACCAAAAGAGTGAGCCGATATATAAAATTAAAGATGATTATAATTTTTATTCATTAAAATATGTAATTATTAATTTTATAAATTCATATTACACTCCTCCAATGAATAAAAGTAAAAATATCATTAAAATGTTGATTTATAACCCTCTAAAATAATGAAAAGCACCAATGTGATGTAATGCAACAATTTGCAATAACAGTATCATCACTAAACGATAATTTTATCAAAAATTGAATTATCTCTATCTGTGTTAACATTGTTTGTTTGATGACTCCCAGCTTTTAGTGGCTTTGAGAATCTTTGAAATTTCATGTTTTAATCTATAAATAGAAATTTTAAGAATTTATTTCTTTATATTATTTGAAAATTATCACATTTTAATCACTTCACAAATGAAAATTTAGTAATGCTAAATCTGAGTTAATAATAATTAATTTCAAATTGCGATTCATAAAATCGCAGCCATATTTAACTCATATGACAGGCCGCTTATATAAACATAAATTAATCTGATAAATTATTCGTTTTTTTACATTTGCACGATTTGAATTCAAATACTGAACAATTACAACCTGCCGATTAGCATTTATAACTTAAACAGATAAAAGAAAATGAATAGTTGAAAATAATCTATTTACCTCAAATTATAAAATTGTCATTAAAAAGAAGAGTAGTTTGGAGTGTTCTGATATTATTATTGAAAATGAGACCCCTTCTGAGTGAGGTAATGTAGCAATATTTCCCTTTTATGTTATTATTTATGTGTTTTAATAATTACTTAAATAAAATAAACGACCTCAGAACAAAACAAATCATCAAGTTTTCACTGAGGGTCGCAGACTGAGTTGTTAATCGGTTCCGCGATTCGCAGCTTCTTCTCGAGGTCCCAGAGGAGATTAACGGCTTTTTACTGATTTGCTTTCTGAGCAAGAATTAGGGCCGTTCTGTTCTTCGAGTCTTTCAAACCGGCTTCCTGCAGTAAGAATGGGATCTGGTCAACGTGCCCGAGCTCGGCCGCTATCATGAGCGCGGAAAGGCCCTTATTGTCCTGAATTCCAACCAGTTTGGACTAAAGCTTCAATTTGAACACATTGCTGTTGAAATTGACACCGCCGGCGGCCGCGTAGTGCAGCGGGGTCTTCCCGGTCAAATCCTTCTCGTAAATCTCGTCATTCTTGAAATCCATCATGGGCAGGACGTACCCATTATAAACAAACGCTGCATCAACGGCGTTATATTCAACTCGAACTAAAACTTAGTTATTTACTACGCAAAAGAAGCCTTGCGTGCAAGACGCATCAACTTCAATATCTTGTACTCCTCATCCGGAAGGGGCTGCTCCGTAGGCTAATTAAACTCACGATACTAAGACTTCTAAATCACATTTCTTATATCACGCCGAAAAGAAATCTTTGGCAAGGTATGAGGCTCGTCCGAAACAGAAACCGATGATAATAATGATGATTTGAGACGACTCACATTATTTGCGGAAGGAAGTCGATATGTCATTGAAGTGGATAATTCGATATACTCCAAGAAATTTATTTAAAAACTCATTAATGATTCTTTAATCTTTAAAATCTCCTTGAACCTCATTAATTTTTAAATATATTCTATTTTTGATTATATTGTGTTTAGATATATTATATAATCATGTCATAAATATCCGCATCATATGAATACCCCTAATCTTAAAATTAAAGTTATTGGGCCATAAATGTCTGGTAAAACTACACTTATCAATAAATTATGTTATAATACATGTGAATATGTTGAATAAGACTAAGGTAGATCTATAGCTAAAATTACAATAGGATAAGTGCAAAAGAATCTACTCATTTACGATTAAATGGTTCCTTTCGACCAATTAGCGCATCAAGTATTTAATTCCTTTTATGATTGTATTTTAATCGTTATAGACGTTTAAAGAAAATCTCAAGTTGAAGTAGACCTTTATAAAAAATTAGCAATGCAAATAAATGGAAATGCTTTGGTTTAAGTAGTTTATACAAAAGGAGATTTGGAACACGACATGGCAGATGATACCTTTACATGTTCCGCTATTAATGGTTACAACATTGATAATGTGTTTCAAACTTTAGTTAAAAACATTATAATTCATAAAGAAGCTTTTATAGTCAGTCAATATAATGTTAAACTCAGAGATGACGAGGATGAAGATGAGGACGAATAAGAAGCTGACTTTGATCAACCAATTGAAGAGGAGTTGAAAATTATTGAGGAAGAACGTTAGGCGGCAGTTAATGAAAATTCTAACATCAGACTTACAGAAAGATTGGAAAACATTGAGCAAAGAGTTTCTGGTATTGAACTTCTTTTATTAAAAATTGCTAAAAAGCTTGAGATTGAATGAAGTATTAAATTCTATTGTATCAATTGCTTCACTTAACAGTAACAGTTTCTTCCATTTCATAGGTGGTTGTTCTGAATCTCCCTCCAAAGCCAACTTCATACAAAACAAATCTAAAATGTATTTCGCAGCCAGGAAGCTTAACGCCTTCATATGATCTTAGTGGATATTTTGATTGTTGTTTTTCGCTGAAGAAAAATGATTCGTTATCAGTGTAGTAAATAGTCTTATCCCATACAGTTTGTTCTTGAAGACCAACAGAATCATTCCACACAGCGATTAAACCTAAGTATACTTCTTTGGTGGTCCATTTGAATGTGTTTGATACATTAAATTGAATGTTGAAGTGTAAATCTGCTTCATCGTGTTCGGTAATTAAATTTTCGGTTGGGAAATAGCGGGTTTTTGTCACTGTCATATTGTTAAGGGCTAATTCTGGTTTGTAGTCTAGGTGTCCGGTTACGTATGGTAAAGCGATCATGGCGACGAATATGGTGAACATTTGCCATTGAATAATTCTGTAGAAACGCTGGCAAGAGGAGAGCATTTGGTGTGGAAATGCATTAAAGTCATTAATTATTTATTATTTAGCGTAGTAAATATGCATTTTCACTCCACGTTGATGGATAACTGCATTTTCTGCAAGATAATCAAGAAGCAAATACCGTGTCATTGTGTGTACGAGGACGAGCACACTCTTGCTTTTTTGGACATAAACCCGATTAGTGACGGCCACGTGGTCGTGATTCCGAAGCACCACGCCGAGTTCATGCACGAGCTCCCTTCTGCTTCCGCTTCCACATTGATGTTGGCTGTGCAAAAAGTAGCAGCTGCTTGCACCACTCCATACAACATTTTGAACAACAACGGGGAACTGGCCGGACAGGTGGTCAAGCACGTTCACTTCCACGTGATTCCGAAAACGGACAATTCGGGTCTTCGCGGGGAATGGAAGGTACTTTAGGACAAGAGGGACTTTAAAACTGTTCAGGCCGAAATCGTTTAACGCATGAAGTGAGAACGAATCTAGTTTTCAAATTTGGTTTGTTTATTGTGATATCAACAGTTAGCATGTGTCAAAGAATTGTTTAAAGCATTTCAATTAATATTGTTCCTTTGAACAACTGCTTAATTAATTCATTTGTAATTAATTCATTTCTAAATCTAAATTTTAACGGCAATAAAACAAAAAGGATAGAAAAGGTTTGAACGAATGCAATAATTTGATAATTTAATCTCATATCGTTATCTTTTAATTTTAAACCTGTTCATTATTTACTAATAAACAATCTGATCTTGATTCATTTAATTTTAAACAGCGTGAAGCATTACTCTTCTAACTTTACGTGATTTCTAGCCAGTCTTGTTAGATTCTCATCAAAGTTTTTGCAACAACTTATTAGAGCTTTCACACGTTATAAATCTAATTGACAATCTTTAATACTTGTTTAAATGAATAATCGCAGTCTAATTTTATGATCAACCTAAAGAAAATCCTACGAATTGTTCGATAAATCCAAAGATATATCTTACTCAACATCACATAGTTATTATAATTATACTGTACCATCAGTGCATTCTTCTTCATGTATAAAAAATGATTTCGTTTTTAAGTTTAATTAACTTAATTTTTATGGGATTTTAATTTTATCTTACAATTTATCTTACAATACTAACATTTTAGTGGTGCGAAAATTTATTTATAATGGTCGTACTTAGTTCTAATAATTTAATATAAAACATAACAAACAAATAAATGTATATCTCAAAAAATGCGCTATTTTAATAACTAAATTAAAATTACTAATATTTAGTTACTATTTAACAACGTGATATCAATTCTATCTTACGTGAATTAAGAAATTCATATTCTAGATTCTGCATTAAATCTAATCCAATTTATCTAAATTTTGTTATATAAATTTTAATAATCATTACTTCTATTATCAAAGATTAAGTGAACATAATATACATACACAAAGTTAGCTAAATAGAAAATCTGAATTACAAATAGAATAATAATTATAAATTCAATGTAAAGAATCTTGTAAATCATTGTAATCTAGCTTATGCGGTGGGTGTCAATAGTTGTCCGACTTGTTGTACGTCTTCTGGAACTAATTCACGTATTATGCGCTAGACTTCGATTTCAACTGGTTTTCCTTTGTAGATGATTTCATTTTCAAAATAAAGGTTGATAATGGACGCAACTGTTTTTATTCTGGCTGTGATGAATTTTTAACCTTGGAACACCTTCATAAGTGTGTCAAATACGATGTATCTTGCTTCTCCGACTTTGTGCTGTATAATGTAGTTGACGCACATTTCATACAGCTCTTCGTTTTTCATGCAAAGCGAGACTTGTACGAAGTTAAACGCGAAGTAGTAGCTGTCAAATGGCTCAATGGACTAATACAATCTTTGAACAACCTGTTAATTCGATTATTAAACCAGTTCGTGCTCTGGGTACAGAGTTAAGAAGGTAATTAGCAGTTATGCTATTGGTGGGTGTTTGATGTCGTTGTTCATGAAAGTGTTCAAAAACTGCTCGAAGAAGCCAAGGAACATCTTCTCGCTCACATTCGGCTTGCTGTTTCTGATGATTTCCTTGAGCATTGTGCACATATAGCTATCAATTTTGCACACTTTGATCGCTTCAACTAGCATGTTCAGCACGAATTTGCGTTCCTCATCCGTTTTGCAGCCCTGTATTACGATGCTTGTGAACAGGGAGATCTGGTCCGAACAGGTGTAAATGGATAACACCTCCTGTTTTATGAGCGCTTTCTTGTCCTCTTCTCTGATTTTTGTCTCGTAGGAGATCCCGTCCAACCAGTTGATGAATGAGGACTTAGAGTCGAGGATTAGCTTTTTGAACGTTTCCACAATGAAATGGATCAAGTCACTCTGGAATTCCAGGTTGAACGTAGTCTGGGCAGTGAAAACGCACTGGAGCATCAAAGCAAGGCTTTTTATCATCGGAGTCACCTCTTCCGTGCAGTGGTGCTGATCTGGAGCCAAAATTTGACTGACTATTTGCTCCTTAGCCAAGTTAATTGCAAACTGATAGCCGTTGAGGTCCTTTGCAAACACGGCCACCCCAGGCAAGGCGAAAATGCTCTGACAAATGTACATGAAGTCATACTTAGAAAACTTGTTTGAAGCTAACATCTGTATGATATTCTGAGAATAATCGTACATTTGAAGTGGAAGCTGCTGCAATAACTAACCTATGGACTTAAATACCTACTTGTGCTGCGTTAAAATGAAGCCGTTGTATTCAACGTTATTATCAGCCACAATGTTGTCCTTTTTGTCAACCCAATACGTTTTCCCTAAAATTGATGTAAACTTATCCATTAGTTAAGGTAAAAATTACACCATCATGGTAGCATAACTCTCAGTGAGTATCATTACGGCGTCTAACAAGGAATTTGTTAGTAAATGAATGAACTCACTTATAGGATTGAATAAAAGCTCAAGAAGAAGAGTTATTAAGTTTTAGGCACTCTATTAATCTATTACCTCTATTCCAACTTATAAAGCAATAGTCAGTGTTTATATGAGTTAGATGAAATAGTTTATATCAGCACCTTTCATATCTTTGTTTAGGTAATTCGCTTGGTGAACGAATATTTGGACGTAATAATTAAAGGGATTAATTAAAATTTATCTAGTTTTCTTCATTACTTATTCTAGAAGCGAAAGCACCTGTCTCTGAACAATAAGGTGTGGTGATTATTAGAACTCGTTTATTATTTAGATAAGGTAGTCAAATATTTCATAGCAGAAATCAGATTCTACTTAGTGAATGGCCTCTGCGATCATATTTATAGTCTATGCGATTATAAATGGGTTTGTGCTTTTGAGGAACTATGGAACGTATTGCATGATTCCTTTTGCCAATTGTGAAGACCCTGGTCCCATTCCGTATCTTTATAATATATGTTTAATACTTTTACATATTTCGAATTATGTTAGTTCGCTTTGAACTTCAAACATTTATAACAACTAAGGTGTTAATTGAGCCAACAAATTGTTGTCAGTGAACTCCGCATTCAAAGTTGAACTAATAATGATCAACTTTAAGTGAGCCAGTTAAGGTGTAAGTTATTATTACTCGGAATACTGTTTAAATGCCTACTGAAGCTAATCATCATAAGCTGAGGCGAACGAACCTATAGCGTAAACTATTAAGCAGTATGGATCATTCGGGTCATCAAATTCATCTATATCAACTTTTCCAAATAATTTATCTACAAAATTTTGATCAATGTTCTAAAGATATGGGAATATTTTGGTGGTTAGCATTACGTTCATCTGTGCAATTTGCTATTCACTAAGCTCAAGGTTGTTGTTAGCGAAAGACTCTAAATATAGCACGCCCTAACAGAATAGATCCTCATCATCAGTATTTAAAAGCTGGCCGGCAAGTTCAAATACTGTGGTCGCCAAGCCAACTTTGATTTCAAAAAATACTAACTATTTCAAAACTATTTTTTGTATTAATTTTAACTATATATTAACTCAATGTTTAGTAGCGTCTCCTTTCTATTTTATTACTTCTTCTAACCTTTTGGGCATAGAGTCAATCAAATGATTGATGATATCTAACGAGATTTACTCCAACGCCCTCTTTACTTCTTCATTTAATAAGTCATATGTGGTACATTCTTCAGGGGAAATGTTTGACTTCAGTGGATTCCAGCAGTGAAAAAGTGGATTTAAGTCTGGACTCATTACTGGAAAGCGATAGAGCTCAATGTTGTTAGCGGTATAAAAGTTTTTCATATACTTACTAAAATGTGTCGGGGCGTTATCTTGTTGCAACTTCAAGTTATGCTATTAAGTGATGGAAGTGTAACTTGTCTGAGAACTTAAGAATTGACAATTGAATTCATGGTCGTACCGCACGGCATAAACCATAATGGACCCTTATATCTATAGCTAATCGTACTATAGATCATGCACGAAAACAGTCCATATTTTACACTTCGAGAAAATACTTCGGATTCCACTCGTCTTTAGGTGTTCTGAGCACTCTACTCGCTCGATTTGCATAGCATTTTGAGCGATACTCATCGGTATACTAAAAAGTTCTCCAATATTCAATTGGTTGTTTCAGGTTCATTCGAGCAAAGTTCAAACTTTCCAATTTATGCTTTTCGGTAAGTTTGGCTTTATCTTAGCAACATAGAAGCTTAAACTGAATTTGGCCAGGAGACGAGATACCGTTGTTAGAGACATGGAAATTCCACGAAGGGCTTAGTATTTTTCAGCTATGATTCGTCGAGTTTCGAATCTATGGCTCTGGCGATATTTAACAACGCGAAAATCTCAGCTTAGTCAAATTTTCTGACACTATTATCGGCATGAGAAGCTTCTAGCTTGCCTGTAACTTCAAAGTGCTTAAAAATGGAATAAACAGTTTGGAGACTACATTGAAGGCAACAAGCAATGTATTTCTTGGTTGCAACAGTTTGTGATTCTGTTTCTCACATTCTCATCATTATGCGACGCTCTTGTATTGTGATCCGTCGGCTTCGTGTGTGCTTCGTCATTTGAAGGATGAAGTGAAAAAGAAATGAACCGCAGAATTAATTGAATATGTTATAATTAGCATAAATACAGTGATTTAATTTTCAAGCGCAATTATTACATAAACATTTGTTAAAATCAAAGTTGGCTCGGACACCACAGTACGTTATCAATGTTGTTCAACATATACTCCAAGTTAATCTCAGTCACTGTGTGGAAATTATCTAGCGCTTTTATGAATGTTTTCTTTGAGTCGGGGAGTTACTGTCCTATTTTCTAAAGCGAAAACAAAATAGTTTAAATAAGCTGTTCCTAAATATCATCTGGAATAGCCATATCAGTTTCATCATTTATAAACGAAGACCCTTGAATTAGTACAGAAGCTGCCTTAATTGCTGATTAGCTAACTTATATATCATCCTTTGAGAATGCAGTTTATAAAAGTTCAAAAATAGGATACTCAGCTAAAAATTTAAGCTTACAATTTGCAACATATTCCAACAATATTGCACCATACCTTTAATAAGATACATCATCTTACCCTAGAGCAGATTCAATAAAACTGAAGAACATTTCCATTGGATATTTGTGCTCAATTAATACAGCACCAACTTCGCCAGTACAGTCATTTATTAAGCGAGCATATTAACTTCCAGACAATATTTACTAAAGCAATCGTTGCAATATGTTGACAGCCATAGCTTGATTATCTATTGCAATAATTGCTGTTTTACTCATATGATATGTACAATTTTTCTTCAATACTATTGCTGCTATCGCTGAGAGAGGAGTATTGCCTTCAATAGTTAGTATAGCATTTTGCAAAAACTCTTCTTAATTCTATTCAACGTATTAAAAATACATTTCAGAGGCTTATTATATTTCTTACGGTATTCTTGAGTTCACCGCAGTATTTAATAGATTTTAAAATTCATCTACTTTCATTTGTGGGAGGTGGAATTTATTTTACGTATTTGTTAATGTAATTTTAGTGATTGATAAATATTTTAGTTTGTAGTTGTTTATAAAATTAAAGTTAATGTTTATTATGAACTAGTAATGAATATTATCAGTTTGGCAAGTATTTATGTCACTCCTCGATATTTTCTGTAAATTAAGCTATCAAACTCTATATTTGTTCGTTAGCAGGCAATTATCCAAGTGTTTTAACGATTAATTTCTTTGCGTTGCATTCTGGATTCTATTCTAACCATTATATACAAAATTATAGTGCATCTGAGTGTTAAAACTTTACTACTGATTGTAATAAAAATGCGAATTGGAATCCGTCCTAAATATCTTGAGCTAAATCTTCTATTTTTACAGTTTTCTTAATTACTGGTGAATCAAACTTTACGCACTCATATAGGAACTAAGAAACTGGCCTATCTTTAATATCAGCTTCAACATAATAATTGTAAAATTGTTTGAAGAATTTTTCAATTATTGGTTTTGTTTGTTGAGACAATTTCATGAACTATGTTAAAATAGAGGAGCTGTATACATCAGGAGAGTATTTGGTTGCTAGCTCTATAAGATATTATGTCATTTAATTGCTTTTAATTAATTTGTAGGCAATATTGGATAATGGGTTGGCCGATTACCAATAAACAGCGCATTCAGCCATCATGTCTTCTTCTTGTTCTTCAGCATTAACGCCGTTTTCTTCGTCGTCTTCGTCATTTTCTTGCAGTGCGATGTTGAATTCTTCCATTGCTTTTTCGAAGCTGGATCTGGCTTTGGTTATGAGGCAGTCGATTGTTTGTGCGATTGTTTGGCATATGTCATCGTTTGGTTGCAGAACGACTGCGTCGACGAGGTATTCGATTGCGCTGAATAATTGCATGATTTCGTCAACGGATCTGAATATGCTTTCGTCCAGGATTTATTGTTTGATTTGGTTTTATATTAGCTCAATTGCTTAAACATACATTTGTTCGTCCTTATTTGCGATTGCTACTTTCGGCAGTTGGAATATGATTTGTGCTACGCGTGTGTACTCGAAGTTGTTGAATTGTGCTTCTTCGATGACGGTTAAAATGGTGCTTACATATTCCTTCATCTCAACTGGGAGTGTTTTGAGTAGGTTTTCAAGCGCTTTCAAGCATTTTTTGTGCTGCTCGATCACTCCCTCGTTGTAAACGGTGTCCTCGTTCATAATGTCCTTTGACTGGTTACTGAACTTGAGTTTCAATATGAACAGCAGTTTTCTTACGAAGACCTCAAGATTCTCCTTCATATTTTGGCTGAACTGGGCGCACAAAACGATAAGTGCGTCCAAAACGGTGTCAATCAACAGGTGAATTTGGTCGGCATTTTCAAGTTAAAGGAGATAAAACAGCTTTTAAATGAACTCGTGGGCGTGCTCGGGGAGGAGCTTGACCACCATCGCGCTTGTTTTTATGGTCTGGTTTATGTACTTGGCCTGATCAGTGCTTATAGTATTAGTTAAAGATGGAATGAGAGAATAAAATTTTTATATGTACACGGCCGAAAATTAGGCGAGCTCAAGCGACTTGGTCTTGGAAAGTAAAGTCTCAACGAGGTCCATGCAGCACTTCTGCGTTATCAAATCTGAATTCGAATACGACTAAATTACTAAAGAAGAAAGATCTAGAGTGGCCTTAGCGAATTGCAAGTCAGAGTGCTTGATAATGGTAGCTAATGCTGTAATCGCAGCCTGGATGATAATGGTGTTCTAAAACTAAAGCACCTGGTTGAAATAGGCGTTCTGCATCAAAAACAGAGAGAACTGGCGCTTGATCTTCTAGTCCTGCTCCATCTCGTAAAAATTGATTATGAACATGAGCATTCTGTACTGGACACTTGGATCAGTGCTGCTGATTAACTGCAAGACCTCAAACAGCAATTACTTCTTCTGTTCAACTGTCTTGTGGCCGTAGCTTATTGACATCATGGCCAAAATCAGAATTCTCACATACGGGTCCTACGGATCACAAACTGTGAACGCATCAAAAACAAGCTGCAAATTGGCGTTGCAGGACATAATGAGAGTCTTAAGAATCGAACCTTGAATGTGATTGGTGTCATCTGCTTCATCGAAATCGGGCTGAGTTAGGACGTATTACTTATACTCGTTCGAAACGAACTGGAAGCACTTAAACGTTTAAATTAAAAGATTTTAAACTTGCTACTTGTGTTCAGTAATATCTATTTAATCACCTGAAGCAATAATAGCCTCCAAAATTTAAAGCCCGTATTCAATAAAGTCTTCGTTTTGGCTCTAAAATATCGAGTCTATCATTTGAAGCACATTATCTAAGCAATTTTCGCATGTAGTCTGCTTAATTTCAGCCAAGTCAATGAAATGCTAAAGGGCTTTAATTACATACTTTTAATCCTTTAACTAAGCTATCAATTCAATTGCTTTACAAAACAGTTGGTCTTCAAATTAACTTAAAAAGTTGAAATCGGACATAGCGTACTCACAATTAGTTAAAAGCGATGCGATAGCATGAATTGTAAGTTGTATGGAATGCTACGATTTATTTTCTGCAGCGATAGCGGCTTATAAAATATGAAGGATTGCATCTTTATATGTGAATAAACCTTATGTCCCACAATTACAAATTACTTGGTAGATCATTAACCCTTATTCATTTATATTTTAAATAATGAAGTTTATAACTGGCGAAATATCCTATTAATTTATGGCCAGGAAAAGGGAGATTTCAGAAATACATTAAATAAGAAGATTAGCGTTAGTTTTTTATTGAAGAGTAGCAAGAAGACGTTAGAGAAGAAGGTTGATTCCCTACGCGCCTATATTTCGTAATACAGACGTTTGCATATTTCTTTACGTATTTTTCATCAAAAGAACAGTGCAAATGTCACCTTATTCATTCATTTATTCTATATTTAACATGCAAAACTCTAAAAATTCTATTGGATTTGAAGCGACTAAGTTTTAATAACTGTCATATGCATTTGAACGTGTCTCGATATCCTGGGCAGTTAGTGCTACGTGAATTATTTGTTCGAATTACATTTACAGGAAGTGGTGTGGGACTCAAACATTATATTATATTATATAAAATCGTCATATTAGTGAAATTAGAAATTATTTGGGCGAAAAGCAACTGATATCAAAGCTAATTCTGAACATAATAATCCTAAATACAAGTAATTTGATATCCAAATATACCATCAACCACTTTATAGTTCAACTAGAACATAAACATACATATTAATAGAAAATAAAATGACACACTTAACTGTAACCTTATCATCAGTATTAAGGCTCAATTTAATCATTCCATCTTCATCTCATAAATCATGGCAATCCACAAATCCAAACTTAGTTACAAAGGTATATATCAATAGTAAAATATAGAGGTAATTTAAGATGATGTTTTCTTATTTATTCATATTTAACTATATTATACTAGAATAATTACTAATATAATATATTTATAATATTTCACTTCTTTAATGGAATTCAATACCCAAAAAATGCTTATGAAAATTCGCGGATAGGTTCCGTAAACAAACTAAACAACTTAAAAACTAGAGCCATGTGCATATGCTTATGTTGAATAAATTCCTTGCTACGAAATATAAATACCAGTTTTAGAAGAATTAGTTTGCTAGGTAGACTTGACACCAGTTGAACGGAAAGTTTCCACAACAGTTATTAAAAAGAAATAACCGCTATAAATGGCTAACTTTGTATTGAAATGATATGTATTAAGTAGAAGTCTATAATTATTTTGTTATTCTTATATTTGCTTATCATTCATCTGCTGTAGAGTTTGCGTTGTTGTTAATATCATATTATAAATGCCTACATTTAGTTTAGTTACTTGAAAATACTAAACTTTATAGAATCCTTATATTATTTAAAATGTTAATAATACAATTATATAAAATAGTAATAACTAGAATACAAATACAATTAACACACACGAAAGCTCATTTCTCCACAGTTGCACTAACTTCGGTTAGATAGTTACCAATAAATTCTATTGCGTCGGCTGGTTTTCTGCATATAGCTTCTGCTAGTGCGTTTGACAATTGTTCGCCTACGGCTTGAGTTAAATATGCAGTTGTTTGTTCGTCCATTGATGCGGATTTTTCATATTTTTCATATTTTGCTCAAATTAATAATTTAATCAAACTAGTTGTTAATCTTTCCACTCCAATGGAACTCCTTTTCATCGCGAAACTCCTCGGAACCGTTTATTTCGCATGCAAAAAGCAGTTTGTGAAGCTTTTGGTCGCGTTTTCCGTTAATTTTACGCTCCTTGGGTATCACGCGGTGATCCCGTTCCTCATTGTGGGCGAGGAAAACTACATCTGGAAGGATTTTGACCCGAATAAATCGGTTATGAGCACCAACAAAACGCTTTATTATGTCATTATAGGGCTGTTGGTACTGTAAGTGTATTAATCTAAGAGGGAACTGACCAGATTCCACAAATACTCGCTCATAATGCTGAATTTGTGCACCATCACTGCCATAGCCCAATATATTTACGTAATATGCACTAAAGAACCGTCGGCGGCACTCAATATGTGGGCCATGTACAAAATAGATATTCTGGACAGAAAATAATTTTTGCAATGGCTACTCGTATCACTAGACCTGCACTGCACAGTACTCGCAGAATAAATACTCTGCTTACTAGTTATATTATTTCAGTGAATGCCTTGAAATCTAATAATTAAAAATTTATGAATAGATATAAGAACATAATAATTAGAAGTTATTTTCATAGATTAGATTGTTAAGTATTCAGGTTACACTAAAAATCGCACATATGTAACTCATAAATCTCATAAGTAACAATATAAATGAACTCTTAAACACAATATAATATTAAAGTTGTGCCTGAGGAGAATTTGGAGTATTTAATTAATTCTTCAATTTCTTTCGGTAAGTACTAGTAGTATGAAATTGTATGAAATTTATACTACATACATATAGTATTTATACTACATACACGTATGTATGAATCTATTATTATTTTAATTATTTATTGAATGTAGAATCATTGTAATATGTTATTTCAAATAAGCTAGCTGGTACATTAAAGGTACATTGATGCATTATAAATCGTATCTAGAAATTTATTATAAATTATTAAGATTAATTAACTAATTTGCGGCTAAGTTATCTATTTTTAATCATTGGCTTGTAATTTTATGATTTTATAATTTTATGAACTTTTGCATTAACTAGTATTTTCGCTTAAATCATATGAAATTGTGGTCACCACACCAAATGATCCAATCTAAAAGGGAAAACTATAAAAACTGGAGTGAAGATGAAATATCATAACTGATTTAAGTTGCTCGCATATATAGAACTGATAAAGTAGATTGGGCTAAGGTGTAAAAACATTTTCCTGAGCGTTCGTGTTAACAATTGAAATCATTCTATAATAATAGAATTAAATAGTATGTGTTCAAGGAAGAAAATGGTGTTCCATAGGCTAAAATTCCAATAGTCTTATATGGTTATTATTAAATGATAACGAATTATATTCCAGAAAATGAAACTTTGGAAGAAAAGGTCAAAAGAGTATTCATTCATACTTGCTGGGAAGATGTTTTAGCTAATGTCGTGTTTGCGATGAGCGAATCTGAAAATTTTGATTTTCACAAGAAATTACTCGTGGCGATGAGAGAAGGAATTAAAATCCATTGGCATGAAAAGCCAATTCTTGAGGAGGCCTTTAAAAATAATGCTAACCAAATAAGGAAGCATGGATTTGACATTACAAAGGAGTAGTGGGATAAGTTTCAGGCGAGACTTAATGCAATTGAACTTGATTTATTGATGGAAAGGATTAATAAGATTGTTGGCACATAGTGAAAAGAACATATGAACATTTAACAGGCGTAATATCAAAAAAATATATTATTCATAATAATATTTCAAATATAATATATCAAAATTATAACATCAGAAAAGATAATAAAAGATAACATCTTCATAAGTCTACATAGCAGATTGGTCTAACGATGAGTTGTGTGATTCCGTTGCAGCATCCTCCACTTGCATATTCTTCTTCAACTCCTTTCCCGAATCCGGCTCTGACAACGAATTGGTAATCTTGGAATCCGTCCCACATCTTCAGAATTGCTTGTTTGTAGTTTATATTTTCTACTTATTGCATTTTTCCTTGGTAGAAGACCGTTATTTTGCAGTAGTTCCTCTTTTCCTTCAACTTCTGAACGATGAACTCCATTATCTCAACCAGTTTACTATTCTAGAACACAAGTCCTATACACGGCTCGTTCCTTATCAATAATTCATATACCGCAGGTTTCTCAATACCGAAGTGGATATAGTTCAGTATTGGGAGGTATTCACAGTTAATTTGAATTCGCTTATCCATTCCTACCATTTTCAACTAGTTCAAGAATGTGGATACGGACCTCAAAGAGGTAGTATATGTTAAAAGATTCTGTATATATTGTAAATCAAATCCAAGTTGAGTAAATTGTTACACTAAAATATTGCATAAATCCGTTATTTTGAAGAAGTCGTTCTGAAGGAGAGTTGGAGCGGGTTTCTATAAGACAGTGCTGTCAATGATCGTCTTCACAATTTACTCCTTTTAAACGGTGTCAATCTCGTCCTTAATCTGCTCGATGTACTACTTCACGTTCATTTTTGCAAAAATAGCAGGATATGCCATGAGCTGCGCAATGCTATAACGCTCCTCTGGATCTGGTTCGCACATTTTCCTGATAACATTGTAAATATCTGGCTAATCGCTTCTGAAATCTTCAAATATACTGCAGGCCTAGTCCTTTTGCGCGATACTATTTTTGAGCTAATAAAAATATGTTGTTCGGTGTTCAGTTGTTTTCAACACCCATAATTCAAATAGAGTAAGACCTAAAGCGTATATATCGCATTTTTAGAACTCTTTCTAAGACAACTGCGAAAACACCATTTCTGGAGCCATATATTACTTAGTTCCGGCTATATTTTTGCATTATTCCGTGCTAAAATTGAGAGAAATTCCGAAATCGCCGTATTTAATGTCATTAGATTCTGTAAGGAATATATTGTCAGGTTTTATATCTCGGTGAACTATATTTTATTTGTGAATGTATGCGATACCAGAGATTAGTTAAATTGTGATTTTCCATTTTGTATCAGTATGTAATTCTTGTTTGGAATAGATCAAGTTGTTGAGAGTCTATCCTTTGCAATATTCCATTTATATAAATAGCACTTTGTTCATTGGTACATTAGAAATTGAAGAAGATGGTGCGCTTATTTATCCAAGTTCTGATTTTCTTGTTTTAATTGTGCTAGTGCTTTCTAGTGGCAAAACTTCTTCTTGTTCTTATTGTGTTTCTTCCATTTCTTCTTCATAAACTTCTTCATATACGTATTCCGTCTTGCTTTTGAAGTCATCAAAATTCGCGTTATGCTCTTCGATTTAATTTTAGTTTTTGTTGTTATTGTTGAATGTTACATCCTGGACGTTATTAAAATAATCTGTACATTCTTGTGCTACAATAGCTTCCGCTTCAGTCCACGCATTATAATATTAAACAACGAATTAGCTTTGCAATTTTATTAACGTTCGTATTTCTTGTAGTATATTGTTCACTGTGCGGTCATCATCCGGCAACGCAACTTTTTTGACCGCGTATTCCTTGTTGTCTGTTTTGGACGTGCATAGGCACACTTCTCCGAATCCACCTTTGCCTAGAAATATAGGATTTGTGAATCTCTCGGCGAAGTATTTGAACTTATTCGAGAATATTTACTATACTGGTTTGGAGAGCATTTGTATTTGCTCTTTGGTCAGGTCATAATCGTTGAGGTAGCGTTGCATTTCAGTTTTGTATCTGAATGCGCTATACGGGATTCTAAATTCAATTAATTTATTGCTTAAGAGCTCTGTTTATAATTTTTCGTACTCTTCTTCGCCAGTTTTAATTTATTAGTGAGCTAATAGGTATTAAATTAGATAATTGTTAATTAATAAGTCATTTTTGTGCTCGTTTGATAGTTAGTTCAGAAATGATTATATTTCAGGGTCCGTTTTTGAAATCTGCTTTAGAGTGAACGAGTTCTCGTGGTAAAAAGCTGATCTGTTAGTTGCGTTAGTGTCAGTTTGTTAAAGCGCCACTGAGATGCGCATACCGGGTGTCATAACAGACGCGTTATCTCTTAGTGGCTCCGCTTCTTTAATGTTTGACACGAACTGATTGAAAATGCTCATTATCTCAGGCACAAACTGCGGATTCTCGGAATCGGCAATCATAGTTTACAATTTCTGCCTCAAAAAATCAAGTTAAGCACCAGGAACACAACCTTGCTTGATCACTGCTACAGTAGGGTTCACCGGAACAGTTTATATTTTTAGCGAGACGTGGTGCGGATTCGGAACCATAATCGGCTAGAATCGGATTTCTATATGCGTATTGTCCACCGGAAGCAGCTACACCTACTCACCAAATTATTTACAACAATCGCACGATAATTTACTAATGAAGTTAGACATGTAATGAAGTGTAAATAAATTGTGCTAATAAACTTATCTACTATTATGAAATTTGAGTCAATATAAATCACTTTCCTAACGTTCTTTCATTTAGATTTCTAACAGTTTAACTTATTCCATTAATTTATTCCTGATTTCGATCTTCTTCATTTTCTTGGCATCATTATTAGCTTATATTTCAATAATAGAAAGAGGAATAATTTATACCTTAATTTACGATTTTTGATAATATTTCGGTAATTAGTGGGGAAATTTGTTCTTTAAATTTATTGGCAATTCCAAAGGAACGTTAGGCTGAGGTATTTCTATGTTTGTTTAAGCTTTTAAAGAAATCATTAATACAATAGAATAGAAAGGTTAGTAGGAAGTTAAGTTAGTAACTAATAATAATATGTAGTTACTGCGATAAATATTAATTTTGCTGTGATCAATTATTGTAACATAGATCATATATCAGATATGATTGAATGAGATACGCAAATTACTACAATTAATTGAAATATATCAAAATGATAATATTTGAAGTACAAAAGTTAGTTTCCCACTCCATTCATCTCAAATGAATATTTAAGAAGTAGCCAGACGTGAAAAGCTACATATGGATCATGTTGGAGATGTGATATTGACTAAGTCTATTATACCAGAGTCTGCACCATTAGTTTCATTTAAAGCTGGATACACCAAAAATGTCTATTAAGCAATTCGTGGACTGAATAGATTAACTAAAGAAGACCAAATAGCATATGATGGTTCAGGTGTATAAAAACTACGTGTATGGTTTTCTGGTCCAACAACTCGTGCAGTACGTCGTACTTTTGCTGATGCTGGGTTTTTACAATCAGCTAAGGAGACATTGGCCTGGAACGTATGTTGGGGTTCTCCAAAAGGACTTGAATTTTATTAAACTTTACGTCCTGGTCAGCTTTGCAATTAAATACCTGGGTCCAATTCTATGGGTCGTAAGGACACTTTGGCTAGTTTTATGAAGGCTGGTGCTGCTCGTTAACCTCATTTGTACAATTTCGCACCAGTTTAGTTTATGATTCCGAATGAGCTTTCAGCGTTGAGGGCTGACATGGAAAAGTATGCGAATACCGAAATGATGTATATTTACAAGTCGGCTATGGGCGCTCGTGGAAACGGCATTAAAATTTTGTCGCCAAATGATATGCTTCCGTGCACGAAGACCGCTGCAGTTGTGCAGCATTATATTATGAATCCCTTGCTTTTGCAGGGTTTTAAGTTCGATTTGCGTATTTACGTGGTTGTAACTTCCGTTTATCCATTAATTTTTTACATTTACGAGGAGGGTCTTGGCAGATTTGCAACTGAGAAGTTTATAAAGCCGAATGCGGAGAACAAGGATCACGCGTAGATGCACCTAACCAATTTTTCTGTTAATTGCAAGGCGGACGCCTTCGTGGAGAAGGACGACGACTAGATAGTGGAGCTCGGCCACAACCTCCCCAGTAAGTGGAAGGCGACCGAATTGCTCGACTTTCTGGACCAGAACAGGGAGGTGTTTAGTTAAGAAACAGACTCCATAGTTAAGTAAATCTCGGCTGCTCCTGGTGCGCTTAAGCAAGAGCTGTGGAAGCGGATTCAGGACGTGGTGAAGCTCACGATGACCGCGGTCGAGTCGCGCATGTACAGCTTCAGCGACAAGGCCGGCAGCTTACAGTCTTACCCCCGCAGGAACTTCGGCCTGTATGGTTTTGACATAATGCTCTCTGACAAGGGCAAACCTTTGCTGATTGAAGTGAATTCCTCACCAGCCACTGGTACGTCAACCGCTCTCGACGTGGCCGTTAAATTCGAGCTCCTCTCTGACGTGATGCACCTCGCCGGTGTGAACTGCAACTTTAACGATGGGAAAATCGTTTACCCAGAGCGCTCAACTGACTCTGAAATTGAACTGGACAAAAATGTTAAACAGTTCGTTCTGGGCGAGAACGAAGAAATGTACTCGATGACAACGGAATAGCTGAGGAAAGGGGACAAATTAGTGCCAATCAACTACAAGAATCTGAGCAGATTCGAGAAAAGGGCACTACTACAGATAATTGAGGAAAGTAACAGGTGCGGGAGGTTCCAAAGGCTCTCGCCAAGCGGAGAAGAAGACTTCTGCGACGTATTCGAAGAAAAAAGGTACCTGAACGAACTGGCCAACGCGGCAGTCAAATTCGGGCTCAAAGAGGGAGACCTGTGAAGATTTTTGTAAATATTATAATTCAAATCATATTAATTAATTTCTAATTATGTTAATTACTTTTATATTTATATACTTGAGAGACATAAGTGATCATAAGTGTATCCTGAATCTTGCATGTTTTTGAACTATCAGTTCTGTAAGCTACCTACTGGCTCGTTTCAGCGCTAATGTTAATCCCAAACAGGTGATTGCTAATTTATTGATATCATTCTGTTTGCAACATACAAAAATAATTTTATTAAACGTATTATTTGTCACCATAAGTATTTAAAATGAATAATAATAAAAGATGAAAATAATGTTAAATTGAATAAAGAATGTGGAAAATAAATATAACTCAGTCTTAATGCTCATTGTGGTTGATGTCTTCCTTGTTAGATGAAGTTTCCTTGTAAGTTTTCACATGCTTGAGACCTGGTCTGTAACTGTTATGCATTAATATTTCTTTTTCAGCATTTACATACTTAACATAACGCTCGATGTCCTTTTCGAGAAGACCTTTGAGTGAATCTACTTCATCAGTATTTAATCCAATAAGTCTTTAATGAGTTTCTCTCATGCAAGTTAAATGGCTCTTTATATTTTCAACAGCTAATTAATTAATTTAGTCGATTTATACTTTTTTGGATTACAAACACAAGATAATCTGTCTTATAGCTATAATTATCAAAATTAATATAATAATACGAGAAATAAGCGTTTTTGTAATATTTATTGCTCTCGTATGTTAATTTACCATTACATCCTCGCCTAAAATCTTAACATTTCCTGGGAAACTTATTACGGACGATACAGTACCTTTTAACCAATCCCAAGATACCTTACCAACAGATAACAGAGTATCAGCATCAAACATATTAAATTGAAGTGGATTATTAATGTCATGTAAATATATATAATATAGAGTTTTATGAAGTTTTACAAATTTCAATGCGCTCAAAATATTCCAATAATTGAAATAAAGATACGCGTTCTATATTAATTGGTATGACTTATGAAATATTTGAATAGTATGAACAAATATTGTCGGTAGGTCCTTATAATAATGAAATATGCAAAATTAATTAACAATTACACAGTAAATAGTAATAACTAAATTCTATATGTTATTAATATACTGTTAATATATTTAAATGTATTTGTAAATTAATAATAATCATTCTTTCATACTTTATTTCAATAGTAATTTGTATAATTCTTAATTCATCTTGTGATCTAGCGTCAACATGTCATAATCTTTTTAAAGCTGAATATATTTTTCTAAAAGCTGTTTGTACTCATCAGTTTAGTTTTTTGATGAAAGTTCTTCGATTCCTTTTTCTTTTTTCGTATCTTTTTTACCTAATATTCTTCTAAATCCTTTGTTTTTTAAAATAAAACGAACTAATAGTATTACAAGTAGTAGTACAACTGCTTAATCTTTAATGTACATTATATTATATGAAGTGGAATATTATATATTATTACCATAATTGTGATAGTATCAATATTTATAAGTTTGTTGTATGAATTGAAGCGCAAACATATTTCATGACATAAATTTATACCTGTGCTGCTGCAATCTCGTATATATTACTATTCTAGTCTAGTAGATTAGTTAGCACTTATAACATAACTTTATTTTTGAATTTCTTGCTTAGTTGCTGATGACTTCTGTCACAGAAGTTCTGTGTATTCTCTATTTATACAGGAGATAATCAAAAAACTCCTAGTACTCGTTTATCATTATCCTCATCCGCCTATTAGAACTAACATTATATCATAAATAATTCACTTATATTATTATTTAGATAGTATGGGTTGAGATAGGTTGACAAGTTATTCCAAAAATTCCAATCACTGCCTTAAACGCATTGCGCTACTTTAATTATTTAATTATATCTGACCGTTATCAGATATCCGTTTGTGTTACCGTTTAGCTCATGAACGATTCGTCGTCAAGTTCGCAGAATATTCTGTCGTCGGATTCTAGCTCGTCACAGGAGCTAATTCCAGTTGAGTTGTTCGAAGTAATCAATTTTGTGGTTCTAAGATTGCTCTGCTTTATCTCAACGGACTCTATGGACAAATCAACAAAACTGAACTTTATATTCGAACACCGGGTATATGACGGGATCTCTACCGGATCGCCCATGTACGTTTCCTCGATTTAACGCCGAAAACAGCACTAGAGCATGTTGGGAAGTGGAAATATATAATGGGAGATAAATACACAGGAGAAATGATATAAAGTAAAGTGTATAAAAGAGTAATTTGATTCATTCCAATTTCATGTCACGTAAACTTCACAACATTAATAACACCGTAAAATTATGTGCTTATTCGGTTACAAAATTAGTAAAGTTATACACTTCACGGACATGTGTTTAAAACATTAGTCAATACTCAGGCTGCAATAAGATTATACAATACTAATAAACATATAATAAGACATATAATAATAAATATGTATAAAAGTGAGAAATGCAAGTGTCTAATTACGAAAATTAATTTGTCATGATAGAGCTATAATTGTTTGCCAAAGTTGTATCTAGAACAATACGTTCTAGATACATAAACAGTTACAACGAAAGAAAGAAAAATGATATTATGAAATTTTCAATATTATATTATCAATTTTTGAGTCTTAGTATTGTTAGGGTTACCGAGCGGACGTAAAATTACAGGTAGACCTCATACCGTATCATTTCAGAAATGGAAAGACAAAAAATCGGCAATCACTGAGAAAAGTACTTCATCGTAAACACTACCGTCATCTTGTTAAATGACTCATATAATATTTATTTATATCTATTTATCATATATATATCTATCGATATTAAATATCACTCAATATTACAATATTTTTAATATTATTTTTACGTATTTATGTCATTTTTCAAAAGTTCATTTGTATCTGCTGTGATCGTATGTGTGTACATTTCTGAAAACATATAAATATAAGACGTCATATTATGTTATATATATGCATTACTAATATGTTATGTATTTCTTATTAATATGTTTTTAATAACAATTTATAGTGAATACGCATAATCTACAGTGTAAATACTATGTATTTTTCTATTTTAGTCACTTACAGGGAAATTCTATACCATTCTTATTTATAATGCTTAACATTAAGTGTACCAAAATTATGTTATATGCTTGCACAACAAATTGAAAAATATGGGTAAATCTTAAAATTAAAACTCTGACGACAAAAATATGTTTTAAAAGAAAAATTAAAAACACTTTCACTTCAGATGACACTAACAAAATATGAATATAAATTAGTGGATTGTCTTTCCCACCAGCTTTAAACTGAAAAATGCGCTTTAAATGTATGTTTTTAAGCACTTATGCTACCTGATAATCATTATACACAATTATTCTAAAATATTTCAATTATGCTCAAAACCAAGGAAAATATTGTTCTGGAGCAGTTTAAGCTTTTAGCTATGAAGTACCTAACAATAAATACTTTCAAAAGCTTTGAGCCAACCGAAAGTTTGAATGGGACAAGGTGTTATAATTTAGTCGAGAACACTCCTAGAACACAATCAAAAGACTCCATAAAATTCTAGTAATTGTTTTCATAATGTCTTTAAATAATTATTTTGAGTAATGAGAGTGATAACAAGAAATTATGTTAACAGGTCATAAGTTATTTGAAGTGCAACTGTTCCAAAATATTTTGGAAGCAATTGTAAGAGTTAATTCCTGAAAAAAGCATTAAATATCTTAAAGAATATTATTAAAACTCGTTTAAACGGTTCGCACACCAAGAATTTATGACGTTAGAAGATAAAATAATTTTGAAAGATCTAATGAATGAAATGAAGTCCAGTAAACCAGCTGAAATTGCTGAGATATTTATGGAGATGACTAAGGACAAAAACTATTTCAGGAGAAACGTGGTAATGTACATAGTTAATATGAAGAACAAGTGAAAATATATACAAATATGATTTCAAAAATAGTCTATCTAAAAAGCAAAATATACAGCAGCACGATAAATAAGTTATTTGTAAAATTCACTTTTGATTAAAAACTATTATTTCGTTTTTGACAAAAACTATTTGTTCGTTGATTTCCTACTTGTAACAAATTACTGAACGACTGTTTGTTTCATTTAAATTATAAATATCATCTGTCCATTCCTCTTCTAACTAACATAATGAAGACATCACACCGTAAATTACGTCTATACTGGTCACCCTTTTTCTCTGATCATCACATTTCCTTTCCTTTCTAAACCAATGATCCCTAAGAAACCAACAACATTCCTCTCTTACCAAATATCTCGCACGGCGTTATCACACGTCACACCTCCTCACAGACTCTCGTTAGCTCTTTCGGGCTAATGGTAACATAATGATATCATATTTTAAATAATTTCACTCAATAGAGGTTCTAAATATGTTACTATTTCCAAACCAATAATATCCAATAATACACCAGTAGATAATTTGATACACCAGTAGATAATTTGATTTACTTTTACATATTTAATCAACAATGATACTTTTCCTTTCAACTTTTAGTAAATATCTTGTCACTTTTCAAGTTTGTAAAATTTTATGATATTTTTCAAATTTTGGGATTCATTTCAAAAATTTTAATAACATAATATTGTAGTTGATATTATAATAATATCTTTAAGATCTTATGTATCCAATCCATGTCCCATGAATTAATATGTAATCCCACGGTATTCATATTTATAGGTTTACGCTAATAATTAAACGAAATAATATACTCTATTATCCACTCTAAAATATGGACACGATATCGTTGCTAAAATAAAATGCTTTAGACACAGAAAACACAAAATTTTTAACAGAATGTACACAAGAACCAGCAGCCACAGATATATAAAAACCGGAAAGATATAATATTTTGTCAAAGCGTATGTCTTATTGGATCAATATTTTCCGTACTATCGTTATGATTCAGGTGATGGCCTTCCACTATAGTTATAAAGTAACTAAAGGTTATGGCTAGCAAGCATTTTGCGATATAATTAATGTCCCGAAAGACAAGTGCACTCGAAACTGGCTGGAAATACTTCTTCCTCATCCTTTGGTAGGGTACGGATCTGCATGCACTTGTTTTTTCTTCGCGATGGCAGGGTTTTTCAGCCAGATGAAATTTGAATAGCTGTATGAAAAACATCGAGATAACAATAAAAAGTTTTTAAGTTAATTTGTTTACCAATATGTGAAACGATACATGCAGATGCACGCCGTGCTCTTTGTGTTCGGACTCGGATATGGCGGGTTTCTTTATTTTGTATTTGGCGAAAACGGACGCGATGTCTACTACAATGGTCCTCGGATGCCTGGATACTGGATGGCGTATTATTTCCCGTTTTACTGGCCAGGTAGAGTTCTTAAGTACCAAGACTATGTTTCTGGTTCGTCTTGGTTCAGCCTCAGCTTAATGAACGTGGAGTTCGTGTTCTACATGGTTTATCTTCTGAGTTACTTTATCAGAAAACAGATAAATCCAGGTTTTTTGTACTCGCTTGTTTATCTAGCGGTGCTAACTACCGGACTTACTTTGTTTTACTAGTTGTACAAAGGAGACACGGATATTGATGCAAACTTATATTATTTAGGTGGACTCTGGCTATATTGGGCTAGAAAGTGGTATGTTGATTCTAAAGTTGGAAGAAAAGCAATAGATTTCGTTTACACCAAAGAAGGATAAATAACGCGCATCGTATTATTTACAGTATTAATCTACGCGTGGCTTGTAATAAGTAGAATCGAGTATCACAGCGGAATGACTTTCATTCTTCTTCCATTGCTATTTGATACGCTTCCGGCTTACGAGTTCAAAGGGCTTTTTAAGTCATTCTTCAAAGAAATGAACAGACTTGGAATGGCATTTTACATTTTGCACAACCCATTTATAATGACAGCCATGCCAAAATATTTCCCAGCTATTATGCCAAAAAGTTTAAACGGAATAAATTCAATTACAACGAATTGGTTTGTAGCTTGGTGGTATGTGCTGATATTTGCAGGGTTGTCGTATCCACTTTGGTTCATGTTATAGCCATTTGAATGTTGTTTGGACTTCTTCAAGAACTTTAAGAAAAATAAAGATAACAAAAAGAAATTCTGGGCTAATATTAGTTTGTCGATTATCTCTTTGTCAGTGACAGCTACGCTTATAGTACTTGTTCAAACAGATACGTTTGGACACGATTTTATACCTCGTCCTGAAACATGGCATGTCATACATACAGAATGAAATCTAAATATACGGTTATAAAATACATTACTTTGATTTTTTATAACCTGTGGTAATTATATTCTAGGAAACATCAAATACTATACATATTACTACCATACTATTTATGTCAAAATTTACATGGAATATCTAGTAATATCTAGTAATCTACCAATATACAAAGTCAAATATTATATATTACTAGTCAAACATCATAGGAAACAACACCTTCAAAATTATTACACTACTGCATAATATATGGTAAATTATTGCAAAATATAACAATAAATAAAGATTTTAAGTTGTTAAAATTAGATTTTAAAAACGTAATTTAATTAATATCCGTATAAGCAATAAATAGAAGCAAAGTAATATCATTCCGCTCCATTTATATAGAATGGGTTCTATGTGTTCTTAAAATGAAACATTCATTGGAAGCGAGTACTAGTCTGATTTATGCATTAATAAAAATGTAACGTTGGATTAATTTTACAAATCGAATAGTAATGTTGACTCTTTTACGGTCAATCAAACATTTGATGACTTAGTAGATGTATAGTTTGAGTCGGACAGCGAGTAATGAGTATTTTAGTGAGTAGTGATTGATTTATAGTTCAAAATAAATTATTATGAACTCATTTCCTTTCTGATCCCAATTTTTTACAGTTCATGTTCATAGTTCTTGTCCATTTTATTTATTATTTAATTTTCAAAAGAACCGTCAAAACAAAAACGGAACTCAATAGTACAATAATTAAGAAAAATATTTCAATTTACAGTTCTGAAAATAACCAGACAGTTATTATGAAATATTAAATTAAGCATCTATATTTGGTAGATTTTTTATAATTTTAATCAATCAACCGAACCAAAGATAATTAAATGGCGTATTTAATAGTGACTTATTTAACAGTGAGGTACTGATTAATGGAATAATCCTGATTATTATTAATGATATTATTAATCACACAACGATTCACAAATTTACAAATTCAAACTGGTTATATGCTTAGTTATACCAAGAGCTTATACAGTTGCATCATCTTAGAAAAAACACGAATTATCAATCAATCACTTGGATTATAAAAATGCGATGAAATATTGTTAAAACACAACATATAGTACACATATAATTAAGAACATATTACCAAAATAATCCACTTCAGAATTAAATGGGAGCACATCTTTGCATATCAAACGAAACATTTATTGGTAGCGAATATAACAGCGAAGAATATTATATAAATAAGTAAATTATTACGGGTTATATTAATAAATCGAGCAGTAACACAGACTCGTGTACTGTTAATGACACGTTTGATGACTTAGTAGATATTGTGTTTGATTCAGAATCTGATGAATTTTAGTGATTATTTTAGATTAATGTTTATAAATATAATTTATTATGATGCTAAATATTATGAAAATTATGATGAGTTAAAATATTTATTAGAACAGTTATTAGAACAATTGACAAACAGATATCATCCAATCAATTAACAAATTAGTTAAATATAATTTCAGATTTTATTTATTATATCACTTTATAAAAAATGTACTGTAATCACATTTTATAGAGGCAAAAATTGATGGCGTACACCCAAGCACCGGAAGTGAAATTATAGATGGACTAGCTTTGATAGGTGGTAATACACTAATAGATTAAAAGATTATTTTCCATAAAATTTTATTACTTCCACTCCTCTCCAATTCAAGTTAGTAAAACAGATAATATTTTGGTAGTATTTTAAAAGACAATAGCTGATGACTTGGCGTCTCATAAACTTCCAGTGTATGATTATGTACCAACAAAATAAAGATGAAGTCACAGCCTAAGAATGTATATTCATATTCTTTTACTTCAGAAAGTTAATAATTGTTGTACTGTACACAATTGAAATAATTAGTTTCGATTTTATATCATTACTTAATATTATTAAAATTCATAGGCGAAGTTTAAAATGATTATTATTCTTCATTTATCAGCATGTATTAACCATTACAAAATTTTAAGTGTATCTGAACGTGTTTCCATCATTTCCAATATACTTTTTCAAAAACAGCTTTAAAACCATTTTCTTTAAATAATAATTTGAACTACTCCGCTCCAAAATGGGTTCTCAGCTTTTTGATCAAACGTTCCTAGGCGACGAATACTACGAACCAATCATAAATATCAAATAAGACAATTCAGTGAATTCGTTCAGCGAAATTTCAACTCTGAACGATATTTAAACACTGGATTCAGAGAGCGATTTCTTCATTTAAAGGTGAGTTAGTTTATTGGGATATTATTCTTGATATATAATACTTGTGAATATTTAACAAATTGCTAACTACAATTCATTCAGTTATAAATACTAGCTATCATTAAATATACACAGTAAAAGAACACAACAAAATTTTAATATTATTATTAATTATTGATATGCTGATACTAAAATTAATAACTAATAATTAGTAATTATTATTTAATTTAAGCGCAATTTTGAATCAATGTTATTTAGATAGATTAATATAAAATAGAATGATCAGTGTCTCTTAATCAGTTTAGTATTCTAAACAACTATTAATTCATAATCTAGTACAGAGTAGATTAAATCTACTCTTATTTTGTATACCATTGTATACCCATATGAACGTATATCTATTTTGCGTATCAATTTTCAATCTTCTCGAACCATTGATATTCCGTAACATTAATTAGTATTATTAACGTGTATTATTATAATCAGAGAGAATTCCAGAATATTGAGTAAATAGATCTGTGCTTATTTACTATTCAATATACTAATAATACTTACAGTAATAAAAAAGAAATTTTCAATTTGCAAATCAAATTAAAAGTAATTTGAATACAACACCAACTAAATGTATGATTTTTGTTATTAATTAGAAAATTATTATTTAGCCAAAGATATTCCACTCCAACCACACAATATGTAAAATAATAAAGTATCTAATATCATTCGAAAGAAAAAACAAATAAAACCAATATCATCTAAGTCATGTGAGTTCAAAATGCTTTCAGAATCAATTGATACTGAATAACAATGTATGAGCGATACTTATGAATTTGAAATAGACGATTTGTAATAGAGAAAGTTATTTCAAATTTAACTATCCTTAGGTGATGTTAAAAAACTTATTAAAGCCAAAAAAGAAACTTTGAACCAAATTTGGAGATAAGTAAACACACTTAAATCTAATATTTTAAAACTTTAAAATGATGTTAGCTACTTTGAAATTAAAGTTTATTCTAGTTTAAGATAAGTTAAATAAATGTGAGAGAGTGAGTAAATAATAATTTTGTATCTCATTACTTAGAATTAAAAATTGACCTCCTAACATTTTAATTGTAATTTTCAGTAATAATAGCTTACTGCTTTGCTTACTATTTTGTAGTATCTTTCTTTTCCTTTATGATTTTCTAAATAATTAGATGTATTGTTCTTTAACTTTAATATGATGAGAGCGACAAATAGGAAATTATATTAGAAATTATCAAAATAAATCTGTGTACAAAATAGCACTCCTATAGATATACAGCAAGCTACACCAGCTACTATTTTATTTGTCCATCCAACAGCTAAGTATATTAGATCATATAATGGTATAGCAAAAAATAATGCTTTGCTTTTAACCGTGTACCCAAACATGAATTAAATTGACGAACTCAGCAAAATTCTTAGTACAGGTGAAATAATTAATTTATTATTTAACTTTTTAGCAAGTGGAATAAGTACGAATAGTTAGAGTACATAAATGGCAAACATTATTGATTAATTTAGAATACTATTATACTTTATCTAGCTTTTGAACTTGTTTTAGACATGATATCCGGTGATCATGAAAAATTATAGTACGATATCTACAAGCAGGATTGTGAGCGCTATTTTGATGAAATTTTTGCGTGTGGATACTCTTTTTCGTCTGACTATTTATAGTGTGGCGCTGTAAATGCTGTGTGAGGCTACTTTAACAGAGTCCATCTAATGTGGATTGTTAATATATATTTTTATTATGTATTTTTCGTGTTAATTATTATTGTTCACTCCACTGCGCAAAAATATGAATCCGTTTACGCAGGATCCAGTGACGCATCCGAATGTGACGTGGTAGGACGCGTTTACCTCCGATGTGCAGCCTTTTAGGATTCGCATTCTTCCGACTGAGGAGGACACGATAGCGGTGTTGGGTATGAACGGTGTGATTCAGCAGTATTCTTTTTAGACTGGTAAATCTCTCCCCTTAGTAGCAACCGGTGGGCAGCCAACCGATTTGACAGTGGTTGAGAACCGTTAGACGATAGTAACAGATGTGTCCTGGAACAATTTGATGGCCGTTAAGGACGCCTCCGTGCACGGGCTCATGGACCAGGACAGCGGGATCCACTTCCCACTTGCGGTTGTGAACCTGAACGGGTACGTTTACTTCTCCGACCAATCCGGTTTGTACTCGTTTTCTTCTGACGGATTGTTGCAGAAACTGGCCGAGTAAAGTGGAATAACGGCCCTTACAGTTGCCCACTAATGCGTTATGCTCGCGGTGAATGGAGAGAACGCTGTAAAATGCCTCAGACCGGGATTCGAACCGGTGACCTACTGCTCGGGCTTCTTCGGAGCGTTCAGGCTCGTGGATATGACCACTGGACCAAATTAAAGCCTTCTGGTTGCAACTGAAGCGGTCAGCCGAGGAGAGGAAGAGGGCGCGTGCGGATATCTTTACGTGGTGAGCGCGTGCGGACTCCCAAGCGCGTGCGTCGAGCTCCCCGGCGTTCCACAAAGCATCTGCTACATGAACGGGAAAATACTACTCGCAGTCGCCGAAAGCAAAGTAATTTACCAACTACCAACCACAGTGTTTGTATGAACGATATTATACTAATATAATATATGTAATAATAGTTAATACTATTAACTTAATAGGTATTTATAGAATGCTAATTCCACTTATTTGCTTAATTCATTCATATTTGAGCGCTTTGCACTTATTTGTTATTATTTGTTTGTTTGTTTATTTCAGTTCAATTCCGATATATGCGCAATATAAGATTATTGGTCGTAATTCCACGTGTGTGATATATCACAGTATATCCGCACTGAATCCAAATAAAAATTATAAGTATGTGATGGAATTTGTGTAAATAATCTAAACAAACTATCAGTAATCATCACATTCCAATTGCTTGTAGAAATTTACACCCACTCCATTTACTGATGCGCGAGTTTTGTGATTCAATTTCATCATATGTATCTAAACAGCTTAAATTTTCAAATATCAGCATCTATCAAAAGCTAAATGTGGTTATGTCTAATAAAGTATATGATTTATAATACAAATGCTAATTAGACGATAATGTTTTAGTTGTAGCTGTTTGTTATTTTACCTAATACCTATAAACATAATAAATTAACAAAATTAGTGCAGCTCTTAATGTTTTCTCAACTTGTGCTGTGCTAGCTTCAAAATATATAGATGATGATTCATTTTAGAGCGAGTTCTTCTCAGATAAATTATAAATTGAAAGTGAAACATTGAGCTAACTCGAAATGCATGTTTGTCAAGCACTATAATACAATTTTGCATTAGAATAGAATCAATTAGTTAATATTTAATAACAATTAGATGAAATTTTGGTAAATAACTCTAATACCCCAAAGATGAGCTTTTTAGAAGAGTGATTTAATGTATTTAAGTGCTATTGAATATATATTATTTAATGTAAAATCAAATTTATTGTATAAATTACAATTTAAATCACCACCATGTGTATGGAGGGGCTACCCAGACATGTCCCCATTTATCACTTTAAACTAGCGCAATGAGTGTTATAGTAGCTGTTAATGAGATAGTTGACAATCCAATTGTGATCCAGAACTTCTTAAATAATTAGGTTTGGGTGCTTTTGGATACCAGATTTGATTTTATGATTTTTACTTACTATCTCATTTAGCTATATATCTACTCATATTTTTACTCACATCCCTTTTTAATTAGATTTACCACCTCTATATTTAGTCTCCGAGCAGGGAGGAAAAGATCGAGGGGCCCCTCTGGGGTATCGATCTTTGGAGGGGCGGCGAGCCCCTGGACGTCGAGGGTCGCCAGGCCCGGTAGGGCTAGCCGAAGGCGTCTGGCAGGACCCGTGGACCCCGGCGTAGCCGTTGCTTGTATCCAGCAACACCCAAACCCAACCCTCCGAACTTCTTTTAATTTTCGTATGCTTGTTTAATGTTGACGAAGAAATCAAGGCATTTTTCAAGTGGTTGAATCATGAACCAGAGAGGATATGCCAAATCAGCGAAGATAAATACATACCACCATGCTATGAACCAGTTGGCTGTAATTGAATTAATCCCATTCAAATCTTTAGGTGTAATAGATGGGAAGTGCTTAGGCATAGCAGTCATTATTATTGGTTGGTGCAGGATGAAGAATGCCATTCCGATTCTATTCATTTCTCTGAAGAAAACTTGGAAGAATCCTTTGAATTCGAAAGCTGGAAGCGCATCAAGCAGAAGCGGAAGTAAAATGAACACCATTCCGCTATGATATTCTATTCTGCTAATGACAAGCCATATATAAATCAAAACAGCGAACAAAACGAGCCTAGTGATTTACCCTCTTTTTCCATACATGAAATCTATCATTTTCCTTCCATATTTTGAGTCTACTGTCCATTTTCTCGTCCAATAGAGCCAAAGTCCACATAAATAGTACAAATTCGAGTCTATATTCGTATCTCCAGTGTAAACGTAGTAAAACGGCTGTTAGTACCAAAATGTACGGAACAGAATAAATTAGCTTTGGACCGACGAACTTCCTCACAAAATAACTCACCAAGTACACCATGTAGAAAATGAACTCAACATTCATCAAGCTCAGGCTAAACCAGGAGGCACCTGAAACGAAGTCACAGTACGCTCAGACTCTCCCTGGCCAGTAAACTGGCATGTAAAAAGCTTCCCAGTACCCTTCCGTTCGAGGGCCATTATAATAAACGTCCCTTCCCTTTTCACCAAAAATATAATAGAGATAGCCGCCGTAGCCGAGCCTGAACACGAACAGAACCGCGTGTATTTACAAATAACGCCTCACGTACTAGTGAATAAAAGAAAGCAAAAACTTTCCAGTTTGCTTCTGATACTTTTCATATAATTGCTCAAACTTCAGCTGACTGAAGAAACAGGCCATCGCAAAGAAGAAACAAGTGCTGGCTGTACCAAAACCAACAAGTGGGTGAGGAAGAAACACCTCCTTCCACCTGCGCGGACAACTTTCTTTCGGAACCTGGATGAAATCGCAGAAAGACTGCTAACCATAGTTAATTGACACACGCCAGCTGTAGTGGTACATCATCACATGAATCATATTGAACGTACGGAAAATATTAATCCAATACGACATGCGCTTCGTTAATATATTGAAGCGCTCAGGTTTCTACTCGACAAATTCAACTTCTTCAAAATCTTGATCGTTAATTATCTCGTTTTATAACGTATTCCCCATATTTTCATTAATTAATGGCGAAGACTCCATAATTTGGAGTGAGTTTAATTACTATTTAATCATGATTAATAACATCCAAAAAATATACGGTATGTTTTAATATTATAAAACTGAATTTTTACTTGAAATCTAATGTTATCATTGCAATATTTACTTGTCAATATTTACTTGTTTGTTTTTATATGTCATATGAATAAGTACATATCAAAAATACTGTTTATTTTTGAAGTATTCATTATATTCAATATTTTCTTATTGATATTCTTAAAGGATTATCACATCAATCCCCACATTTTGAGCAACGCATCTTGGTATTTGCCCTTGGTATCTCCTTTTATATCCTTTTTTAAATCACCAAATGGCAAATATGCCTAGACGATCGCTTATCCCTTGAAGAAATCTGAGAACAAAACGGTTAATGCCATCAAAGTTGCATCGTCCGTTCCCATTCCCTTCATCGAGTAATTTATAGCGTATGCCAAAGCGTTCATAGGATTGAGCATGTAATCATGTGCAAGTAGATACGCGTACTCTGAGAATGCTGTGAACTCCTTCTTTATGGTTTCCCTCAACGTTTTCTTGTACTTAGACTGATATACTTAACAAATCTGAGCGAATGACTCGTGAGTTGAGTTACAAAGATAACGAATGAAAACGTCCTCATTTGTTCCCACTCCCTTAGCGGCTTGGAATAGTTCATCAGCTGCCTGGTTAGGATCCCAATTGAGTCTTTAATAACTGCTGATCCATGCACAAAGTAGGCGTGTAATCAACTTCACTGTACCTGTCGCCAAAAATGGTATAGAAATCACTACTGCCAAGCTGTTTCAAAGTATCATTCACTGCTGGGAGGTCATGGTCGGACATCAAAATCACAGCAGTAATCAGCGTTTTTGGAGCTTCCTAATTGCGCATGTAACTGAACCACTGGTAATAGCAGTTATTGAATGCTTATTGCATCAAAATGCCAGCATTACCAGCGAAATCCTTTGAAATCGTTGTAATTCGGTTCAAACCAGTAACAGCCGTGAAACATCTATTGATTATAAACCTTTCATAGCTGTTATGGGGAGCAGCTATGTCAAAGATCGCTTATTCATCAGTACCCAATCCTTTCATGGCCTTACGCAAAACTATTGCGTCCTACATAAAGTTTGTGTTATTCTACTAAACCTGTGGATATACTAATCCTCTCATGCAATATGTAAAGTGGATGCTTTAAATGAATACTAGTAATTATACACGTATATACTTTATGAAGCATAAGATATTATATGATACTGATTGGATACTGATACACAAATATAATATTGTATATTGCTGTTGATTAACAACAACCAATAATTTTTTATTAAAAACTGATTATGTTTTGCTTTTTAGTGTATTTGATTTGATAATAAGATCTTTTATAGATTATAATTGTTCAATAAATATTTAGTAAATATTAATAGTACGCTTCAAATACTAATACATAACCTCACTCAGAAGGGGTCGCTTTTTCGCTTACAAGGGGGTTACTCCTGTAAGCGAGTGACAAATATACCTTGCGTTTTAACCCAGTTTTTTGACCGTAAACCCTTCAAATTCAACATTATTTTTGGATACATTTCACTTATATGGGGGTTGAAAATGGTAATATATATATATATATATATATATCGGCTCACTCTTTTGGTATTTCCCAAAAACATCCACTCAATAATCAATTACTTCAATCACAAGAAACATTTTAAAATGATATTTTCATTTATATTTGAAGCGTACTATTAATATATATTTACTAAATACTACATAACCTCGAATTGAGACACCCACCCCCTTTCACTTACAGACACCTTCGATTTTTTATAGTAAAGGTGTCTATAACTGAACTACAAAAGGGTTGTAAGTGAATTAAACATTGTAAATCTCTTTTGTATTTACTAAATTTTTTTGAGCTTTTGAACTTTGTATGACCATATATATAAATTATATGCTACTTAATCTTCTATATAATGGTAATTTATGCAAATAAGATCAAGAAACTAGAAATTTGAAAAAATTTTCAGAAAATTTTTGGAAAAGGTGTCTGTAACTGAAATGGAAAACCAAATCTGACACAGAAAATATACCAACCTGGGCCAGATTTGCTCTCACTTATAGACACCCTGTCAATTTTTGAAAACTGCTCGGGTGTCTGTATTCGAACAAGGGTGGGTGGTTCAATTCGACGTTATGTAGTATTTATTGTATATATATTAAAATATAAGTTAGAAATTAATTGAGTTTTTGGTGTTATCAAAGAATAGCTAAGAAGAACACATTCAATAAAAGGTATAAATAATTACCATTAACTTTAAATTATAAAGTCTATATAAATACATTAAAGGACTCTAACTAACGTTAAAAATTCTTATTTAATATTTTTAAAGTTTTTATAAACATCATTTCTTTACATCATTGGAAGGCCTCGCTTGACTTGAGAATTGCGATGAAGTCTTCTTGGTCGAGTTCGCCGTCTCCGTCTCTGTCAAATTCGTTGATCATGGCCAGAAGTTCCTCGTCTGAGATGTTTTCACCTAAATCTCTGGCTACTCTTTTGAGGTTTTTGAGGGTTACCTTTCCGGTGTTGTCGTCGTCAAAGAGTTAAAACGCCTTTATCATTTCCTCCACTGGGTCGCGTTGTTGTATTTTCTCGGTCAGAACCTCGTGGAACTGCTCGAACGAGAGGCGGTTCGTTTTTTATTTATCATAGTAAGCCATTATTTGCTTCATTTCGCTGTGTGGTACGTCGAAGCCGAGGGCTCTCATGCACACTCTCGCCTCGTAGTAGTCGATGGAACTCTGTCTGTTCGTATCAAAGAGGTCGAATGCCTCGCGGATTTCTCGCTCCTAGTCATCAGTAAGCCCAGTTCGCTTTGCCTTGATTGTCTTTTAAATTAGTTTTGACATTTTGTGTTGAGGTGTGGGAAACTCTGAAAGTAGGTTATTACTGAAATAAATTTAAAATGTTCACCACTTCCGACCTTCTATTACAATAATGAACGGATTTTTTACTAAACTTGTAAACAAATTACACAAAAAGGAGAAATAGATAGGAGAACGTATTTAACACAGAAGAGTGCACCGACAACATGAATAATGCAAAGAAAATGATATATATTAAGATATGACAATCGCCGATGTAATAAGACTGATGTAGTTAAATTAAAAGACACCTAAAGCCGTTAAAAGAAGTTAAAACATTAATACAAACGATGAACCCAAATAGTCAGAGGAACCTAAAAATAGTGTAATGGCAAGTAATCAAGTATATTATGTTGTCTAAAATTCCTCAGATAACTCTGACTTCACTGATTAAGAGAGTACGACTGTCGATTTTCCATAATTAAGAATGTCAAACCCATCTTAATAAAAATACTCGTCACAACCTTATTTGTATATTTTAGAAGAAGAATATGATGAAGATGAAGAAGAGTGATTGTTCAAATTTCAAAATATTCTGATTTTAATTAATGAAAACATTTAAGAATTTATAATTATTTTTATTTGTTGTAACGAGTGTTCAAAGTTTAGATCTGTTGATTGTCATGATTTATGAGATGAAAAGGAAACGATTTAAACGAGCCTTAGTACTGATGATAAGGTTACAGTAAGTGAGTTTTATTATTAAAAATTGAATAGGATACAAAGATTACAATAATAATGTAATACATATATAATTTTGAAGTCTATTATAAACTATAAAGACAAGAATAATATGATCATATTGATCATATATACGATATATGCCATTTATACAAAAAATTTCACTTTCATAAAAAATGAATTATAATCAAAATATAACATGTACCTACCTATAAACAGTAACATATTACTAACATATTAGTTTATATTATTTAAATTACTTATGCAATACAATATAAATGAATATATTGATGAAATAAATGATTATCTTAATGAAGTAACAATGTATGCTTATTGATGTTATATTGAATTATATTCAATAAAATGTAGTATTATTAAGTATTACTATAAAATTAACACAACCATCAAAAAACCGTATTTTGATTAGTTTGGTTTTAAATGTATGTAATTGTGTAAATAGAATGAGAAGAGCTAATTATAGGTATGAAAAGAAAAAGATACAAAAATTAATGCGTCTAAATGTACGTTTATACTGGTTATCCATTTTCTCTGATATCACCTTTCATTTCTAACCAAGTTGTTATTATTATATTATATCTCTTTAAGTGAGGTTCTTAGAGATTTCTCAAAAGTTATATTAATTTTATAGTAATCGTTCTATGATCATAAATGCTTGCCAAAAGTGGGTTTTGGGATTCAGTTGCCACTTCACTAAATGAAGAAATCGTCAAAGTTTGTAACATACAATTATTCAATGCGCTTATTATCAAGCACCCTAATTTTTCAACCAATAAATTATGAGTTGAACGTACCAAAACCCAAAATATTACCAAATATAATACTCTAATTAAGATACTTTCAAGTATCCCACAAATTTTGATTGCTATGAAATAATCTTCGTGTTGAATATTACTGTTTCCAACAAATAAATACTTTCACACTTGGTTTTTATGTACAACTACCCCTAAATTTTGCAACTTTGGAATTGCCCAAAAGTTATTGAGTTCAATGTAGAAGTTGAAGCATATTTTAACATAACGTTATTATTTGAGTTCTTATATATGAAATCCTTTGGAGACACACGAATATTAGATACAAAATTTTCAATCACTTGTAACAACTTCATTGATCTAGCGGTTCCCAGCTTTATTAATTAACTTAATAATAAATAGTATTTGCATAACTTAGTTTTAGCTTCATGTTATTCTAGATTATAACACTAACGAAATATTAAATTTTAGTAACTTATAAAGTAGCTGTACATGAACAAAATATTATCGGAATATAAATAGTATTATTATTTGTTTACTATTACTTTGAGAGAATTTAGATTTCCAAAGCAACCATTTTCAAGTCGAAAACTATAAAATATGGTTTTTTATTGAAAATTCATAAATAATACTGAATTAATAACTGGTAAAATGTTACTAAATAATAAGAAGATTTATAATATTTTCGAGTTAAAATAAGTTTAAAAAGTAGCAATTATTTGATACTTTTTTAAACATGCCAAGCTTTCAAAGGAGCTGGAATGTTTAAGAAGTTAATATGAAGAATTTGCATTCTATTAAGTAGTAGTAACTAAGTGATGCAAGTACGTTGATGTGCGACTTCTTTCAATCAGTTTGCCGTAAGTATTGAATTATTACCCAGTTTAGTTTTATGTCAAAACAATATTAGTTATTGAAAAGCCCAATTTAATTCAATTAATTATTTAGTGAAGAAAAGGGAACTGGGGTCAATTTAGACTAAAGAAGCATGAATTGCTGAAATTATAAAATATCAGTGGTTCATTAGTTGACAAATAAAAAGAATATTAGTAGCGAATAGATAGTCAAATTCATTCGAAGATATTGCCAATAAAATGTTATTATTGACAGCAGTCTAAATTATAATTATTTCGCTCACTGTGCACAAGTGATGATCTGAATTTAGGGGTAGTGAAGTGTAAATATAAAATATCAGTTTACTCACAGTTATAAATACTCATAAGCTCGCATTTCCCCCTCATAAATAGCTTCTAGCTCGCACAAAAATTTGTTTATAAAAAGCCTTTTTGCTAAAGAGATATAAAATAAAATGACTCACTATATTAATTAACTGTAATCTTATCATCAGTACTAAGGCTCAATTTAATCATTCCATCTTCAATAAAGATACAAAAATAGTGTATATAATTTTGAAAAAATGAAATTTATCATATACCTATAGTATATGATAAATTTCAAAATTTTGAACGCAAAATGCATATATTCTTTTAGCATTGTATCTTTCTTTATCTTAAATGTTCTCATATTTTTGTGAATCTTAATTATTAATTATTTGTAATTTTATTATAATAATAGATTACGTCACAATAAGTTAAGGTGACTTACACTTCACATCAAATGACAAATTTTCTTCCTAATGAATTTAATCAAGGTTAATAACAGTTCCAATAGTAATAGCCGATGGTACCAATGGTGCCAGTTGTTGCTACTATGCCATATCAGTAGATGCCTTAGTAGATGCCGCAATAGATGCAACCAGTTTAATACTAACCGGTTTAAGCAGGTTATGCAACTCCTAATGTTGTGATAGCAATAAATACTAATCGTGTACTTAGTTGTGGCGATATTGTTTGTGGTTGTGAGGCTCCACAATTTTAGTGCTGCCAATGCTTTTGCGGCTTTTGTACAGTCTTTTTCGGAAGTGGTCTAGAATGGTGCTGCTGCTATGGTTGTGACAGACCTGATTGTTGCGCTGTTTGTTGCGCAGAATGTGGTCTTTAATTCCTTTCGACTTTCATCTATGGTATAGTCGTTGGCTGCATTGTTGGCTGCAAGATGATGTGCGACTGAAATGTTGTATAATATTTATCAATTCATAATTTAAAATTCATATTTAAATATTAAACTCACTCTTCAACACTTGATGTTTACTTAAAGCTTCATATTTGGTTTGGGCTTCACCTATCAACATAATTCTTTAGGTAGCTTGACGGTCTCTCTAACATTATTACATTTTTAATTATTAGTGTTTCTGTAATGGAAAGTAAGAACTAACTGAAATGTATGGTTATATTTGATTGGTTATATTATTTGTATTTATAGTCACTTATATATGAGTTAATAAATATATTATTTTCTTATTTCATTTGTTTCCTTCAAGGTATTTAGCGATAACAGTTTCTTCGACTTCTGAAACTTATTTAACAGTGAAAACTAAATCGCATATTTCTCCTTACCATTCTTGTTCAAACTTTTTACCGTTTGTTTTTGTTGTTGCTTGCAAAGCAACGATTGCATTCTTCATTTTAAGAGAAGTTTCAGTTCCGCCTAACTACTCTTAAAATTGCTCATAGAACTTCTCACAAACATCACATTCTTCTGCTTGTGCTAAAGCTTATAATATTTTTACAACAAGTGCATCATTTTCTTCAGTTTCTAAAGCCAATTCTAATAATATTAAGAAATTCTGTAAATTAGAACTACGCAATATAACTTTTTCATCGCTACTAAATAATTCTGCTATTGATTCGAATCCAGGATATAAATGAGCAGCTTTAATAAATTCTTGGAATCCAAGTGTATTTGAAGATTAAAATGCAAATATTAAACGTAAAATAACTGGACTCATTGGATTTTGTAAATGTGTAGCAAATTTATTCTTTTTAATAACGTATTTCACCGCTGATTATTAATATGAACGAACAACTTAAGGCTGTCTTGAAAATATTTATGATAGTACCAACCATGCTTAACTAGAAAGATCTAGAAGTGATGAATAAAATTATGACTCCTGTGCATTATCGTCTGTTTAAAATACTGAACTTTACTATTGAGAAATACAAAATTCAAGTGCACAAATTGATAAAAATAAAGCCAGCGGATCGTCATTTATTTCTTTTTATTATGTTTATAATAAAACGTTCAAAATAGCACTTACATTTTGAGCAAATAATTTTTAATCAGAGTCTTCTTAATTGAGTTTAAAGTCCTAAGAAAAGTCTGATGCGCGTTACATCAATAGAGTCGTTGAATATCGAGTCATACTTACTAAATTTGATTTAATTAGGGCAGCTAAAATTTTAAGTAATTTCGCTCTGAACTCTGTCAACTATTTAGAAGCGCCGTGTGAACGTAACGCTTACTCTGCGATAAAGTTAGAGATAACTAAACATTAATTATCAACTTGCCCTTTGATTAAGTTTACAATTTGATCAGCCAACGTTTATTTATTATATACAAATTCCATACTTATTGCTCTCATTAATCTAGCAGCCGGACATATATTTATTTATTGATCGTTCGCTAAAACATCAATGATAGTTAGTAACTGCTAAATAATATTCGTATCAGCCTCTGTCTTTTAATCGCAAAATATAATCTGTGCTAATATTTATTAGTCTAAAACTAAGGATAAATTTATGGGTCCTTATTATTTTTGTACATATGTAGTCCATTATTTTTACTAGTTAACTTTAGTTGCATATCTCATAAATAATTCATAAAACAATGAGTTTATTAAGAATTCGATCGCTTTAATTTTTAACTCTTCGGATTAAGTCGCGAAAGAATTCAAAATATAGATAATTGTATGAGTTTCATATATTTTAGACTGCATTAACTACAAGCATTCCTTAAAACAAAGATAAAGTATATCAACATTTTAACTCTCATTTTTAGTCATTTATTTTAAGATATTCATAGCTTAATCTGAAATTTCAGGATATTTAACTACAAAATGAATTAAAGAGCGTATTATTGTTAATAATTCTTAAGGTGAAGCTTATAAAATAACATCTTTAACTTTATTATCTTCTTTCAAAATGAGTTATTCCAGCATAAATACAAGCACATCTCTTGAATTAACATATTCTGCTATAGATATAACTGCATTGATTAAAGTAATTTATATTTCCGGAATCGTTTCATTAACAGATTTTAATACTTTTTACACTATTTTATTAATACCATGCTTTGATAAATAATTAATTTAGTTGATTTAATTAGAATCAAAGTAATTTAACATTTTATTTAAATGTAATGACATAAATGATTAAAATGTATTTTGGAGAGATAAATAGCTTTTCTTTCTTATTTCTATATCAGCTTAGTATATGCCTATCATTGACATCGCAAGAACATATACAGGATTGATTTTATGACTTATTCTTTTATATTTTGAAATGGATTTAAGTTTAATTTTGAGGTTTTAATTTTATTAAATAATATTTGTATTAGTTAGAGTTTACATTTCTTATTTTTATGTTAGAGTCATTTAAATTCTTTACACCGATATTAATATTGAGCGCAATTATTTTGAGGATATTTGCATCCCTATCAGACGTTTAACTGCAATTTAAGTATCTGTTATACCAAAACTTAAATCAGAATAATTTTCTGTACAACAAATATCAGCAACAGCTAGAAAACTTTCTAGATTATTATCAGAAAGTGTCGAAAAGTCATTAATCGATTGATATGATTCTACAAGTGAAAATGAAATTTCTTTATCTTACTTAATCTCTTATTCGTCCTAAACATGTAACTTGAACCTATTATAAGGGTAGAAATCCATAGAACAATATTGTATTGGTGGGGGTAAAATGGTTACTTTTGGATCAACTTTTAATTATATAGATGCATTTGTCATATACATTGTAATTATTCCATTTGCATTTTGTGCTAAAATTACTTTTTCATCATTAACATATTATTATTTACAAATACAATTAGTATACACCATTGAAACAGACTCCATAAAACGTTTTGATTCTAACGGTAATGCAACGGCACAATCGGGTACAAGTTTCTATAATTTTTATAAAGAATCACAGATAGTTATTTTTGGTCTATATAAATCTATTTCCTTGATTTTATTAAGGAATTTTTAAGTTACAACTCGAGTATTATAACTTGGATTTAAAACATATATTCTATTAATGTTATTTTTAGAATCTTGAGGCAAAACTTGTTATATTTGATGTATCAATGTCATTAAGCACGAAGTATCAAACAATGAAGCTGCTGTAAAGTCTAAAACAATTTCTATTTTACTAGATAAATACGGGTATAGTAGATTTAATGCATGCATGAATAATAATTACATAGAATATTATTAACTTGCAGCTGTATATTTAGATTTTAAGAAATTATGAACATTTAATTTTTATGCAACAAAGTAAAATACCGGTTTAAACTAAGCTGATTCACCATATTAATAAATGCATTCTGCTGATTTTATTTATTGGAGTACAAGTAATTATTCTTTAGGCATCTTTTTCGTTATTGATAATATTTCGTCAATTTTTGGACATTGTGCTATCTAGTTTGAAGTGTTAGCAGGTTGATTTTATGACATTCCACGTTTATTACCATCTACCGATTATCCTAATTCATCAACTATCTATTAATAGTCATTCATAGCAAAATTAGGTCCATATTATTTAATACATATATTTTAACGAAGTTCTTCAAGTATTTTAGTTTTATTTTTGTTTAATTATTCATGTATAGTAAATATACCTTGCAAACAAAGTAAGGATTTGAAAGAATGTGGTTCTACTTTTTATCCAGAAAATTGTTAGTTATCTTAAATTAAGTTAGCTAATGTTCCTTCTGCCTTTTCTGTTAATTTGATACTCTCAAAACTTGTATTGACCTAATCTGTTATGACTTTACTTAAATCAATTTCAGATGGTTGAGCTGCTTCAAGACTTTATGCAGTATCACCAGCTTCGTCTTCATCTTCTTCATCATCTTCCAAAATAACTTTAATCATTTCTGTTGTAACTGTATAATCTTAGATATCTGATTCGATGTATATTTCTCTTTTATTTGCTGCAAGAGCATCCAAAAATAAATTACGTTTAGGAATAGAATTTCTTATCAAATCGTTAAATGGTAGCATGAATTTTTCTTTGGCACCAAACATAACACCATTAGCTAAGTTTTATATTATCTTAGTTACTAAAATTAATCTTCTTCTATCGTTAGTATCAAGTGCTTTTGGAAGTTTGGCTTCTTTTAACTTAGGATCTTTCACTAAGTCATAATTGGCTAACGAAATATCTTCTTGTGGATCAATTATTTTATAAACATCGGAATCTGGAGATGCTAGTGATGGACAAATGAAACGCAAAAAGAAAAATCCAGAAACTGCTGATCTTATAGCGACAGTATTATTAGGGAATTTTTATTGTGTATATTACAATATTAAAGAAGCTATTTCAAAGCTAGACTCAGGAACTTATCTATAGTTTGTCAAGATAAAATTGAAGATAGTTTAACATATATTTAATAGCACTTTGATATTATATTTTAGCACTTCTTTGATAAGCATTTCGTAGAGTTTCTTTGGTAACGGAACTTTTTATCCATCAACAGTCATACTTAGCTATGGTAACATCATTTTAATTTTCGTTGGATCAATTTCAACATCATTATATGCCTTAGCACTGAATTCTTCTTAGAAGCGACATAAATCTAATTTGTTAATAATTTCTTGTGGAAATTCAACAGTTTTTCTTTATAAACAAATTCCTATGATGGGACGACAAAATCTATGTAAAAAGTCAACACCTCGCATAAGCTTGGTATATTACCATATTAACTTAGTTCCCATAGAGTTTTCTCTTAGTAGAGTTTCTGGAGTGCTTGTATTATTAATTACATATTTTAGAGCATTTTTAAGAACAATATACATTTAATGGGTTTAAGGCATTTAAAAATCTAATTCTGTGTAAGATAAGTTTTATCTGATTGCATCATCTAAATAAGCAAACAAGTTGTAGATAGCTGTTGAAACTGAATCCATATCACAGCCCGGTGTAGAATTAGAAATTGCAGTCATAAATTGTAACTGTGGATCCATTGTCAATGCACACACTAATCTATTGTATTTTTTAGGGAATGGGAAATAATCTTTATCACTGAATAAATCTAAAAATTATTGTTATTAGTCTAATGAATTATCATTTTTCTTTCCTGGTTTAATGGGTTTGTCCGGAATTGCAACAGTTGACATTCTGTTAACTGCAGATATCTGTGGAAGTGTGTTTCCTTTATCAGCCAATACGTCATTTGGTACTAATTTTAAAGATTTAGAACATTTGGATTTAAAAGATTAGAAATCAAAACTGAAAAATCGTAAATTAATAGAATTTTCGTGTTTCAAAGCTAGCTATTTAATATCCCAGGATTATTTATAGTGAAGGCTCATATAGCAGTCTCGTAAAACCTTTTAGTCGCTAAAAGCAAAGTGTGCAACTTTATTTATATTACACTCATCAAAGAAATAATTCATTAAAGATTCGATAGCTAATTCAATTTCTTTCTAATATATTTATTGATATTTCATTACGTGTTTAGAGGCTTTTTAGATGGATGTTTCTGTGTGTAAATTATACAAGTTATCCATAAACATTTAGAAATATTTATCTTCTTCTTACAATTGTTCTTTTAAAACTTTATCTGAACTTATCATACCTGTGAGTCTTCTCAATTCAATTTTGCTCAACAGACTATTTATGCATTGTATAAGGTTAATTGCATCAAAATATTCATAATGTTCACTTGGAAGTGAAACTTTTCCAAACATTTTATTAACAAATAAGATTCTTTCATCTTATTGCATCATACCAACAGATGATTTAAATTGAGGATCAAGTAATTTTGTTATCATTTCAATAGTCTAGAAATACATTAATCCTAAGTTTGTTCTTTGACGCATTGCGTGAGATGTGGCATAGACTGAATTGTAGAATTCTTAATATTGAGTAACTCCTTATTTAAAATTTAATATATCAGGCTCTTGTATAGCGATTAGCTTCGTCACGTTCTCATCTCTTTACTGATATATCTTTAAAGAATATTCGTTGATATCATTAATTAGAAGTTATTTTTCTGAACAAAAAGTTTAAGCTAAGTCCACTAAATCAATGAGATACTATCCAACATTACGTATTTTCTTTGTGTCTTAACAGCAATTTGAAACTAAGCTTAAACTCATTGAAATTTAATAAAGTTTCATTACATATTCACCTGCACTCTATGCATTAAGTTTACCCATTAGCTATTCATCTACCTTTGTTTACGTGGATATTTATGCAAATGCATTTTAAGCAGCATTTTAAACATTATTTTGAACTGTGTTTTGTTAAATTCCAATAATATCTCTATTGCCGTTTTTAATTTACTTTTCTAAACCTTAATTTCCAGTACCAATATTAGTAAGAGTCATCAGTCTATTAAATGATATTACTGAGATATTTTCTTAAATATCATTTGTCAATGTTAAACTTAAATCATCAACAAAATTCTACATCAAAATTGACAGGTATAAGCTAGAGGAATTTTTAACTGATTATTAAAATACTTCATAAAATAATGTTATAACATTGAGGACTAAACTTGGCAACCCAATTAAGTGTCTACAATCGTCTGCTATTTATGCAGGAAGAAGAGCAGACACTTAATTTACTTAGATTTCATTTTCACGTGCAGCATATGAGAGTGACAGTCCTACTAATATTATAACTAATTCATTTGCGACTTAGTAAGCACAGTTTTAAGGCAAAATAGGTAGAAATACATCAATTATTTCTTGTTTAAATTACTTTGGTCCATCTATTTCATCTATTTCGTCTTAATCATCATTATCATCTTTTATTTCAACCTATCCTGAAATAAGATATGTAATACCTTCTTTATCTCCTTTTTATTACAATATTTTCTTAATCCTTGGGCATTAAGTGACTATTGAACTAATATCAGCTACATAGGATACCTTTTCAACAACGGCTACCTCTTATTTTTTGGGTTTATTAGGATTTATTGGTTTATTGGTAGATTTTTCTTAAACTTAATGTAACAACAATTTAGTGGATAATGCAGCTGATATCAATGTTTCGGAAGAAGGTAGCTATCCAGCACATGCACAAACGAATTCAAGTGAACTCTTGAAGAGTTAAGCTTGTTCATAATATGTAAGTTAACCTAAGTTTTATCCCTTGAATTATTAGAACAAGAAAAGTAGTTAGTGCAAAGTTGGTTAGAAAAAGCTTTACACTTTTGTTCCTTCAAAGAACTTATTACATATGGTTTGAATTTGATTAAGAGAACTTTATTCTGGATTTATTAATGTTGCAATTGGAATTATAATATTTTAGATCAATTAAAACAAACCAAGACGAAGTGCTGAGTCCTATTATTCTCTTGCCAACCTTTTTATTACTTAGATAAAATCTTTGCGACGAAGAATCTTGTAGTTTTATTAATCAATATATCCAGCCATTTATAAATAGAGTCTGTAATTAATACAAAATCCATTATCAGGACATCCAGTGCGCATCATATCGGCTATTCTGCACATCAAATACAGTACATCAACAAGTGGTTTATTTTGCAACAGATTTCCTTCGTATATTGAAAAGCTAAATGGTTTTATAAATGTTGTGATGAATGCAATATTTAACTGAACCATATTTTGAGTGAGAATATTTCTAGATGAAGGATTTTATAATTATGTTGTGTGTAATTATTATTATATAGCACAACTTATAAGCTTATTTACAATTGAACAAACAATAGGAATAATATCTTTAAATAATTACTATTTTTAACTTATAACATCAACTTTAGAGAAGAAAGTTCCAAATAACCCGGATAATGAAATCAATAAAGATTGAACTTAATCAACTTATAATACTTTTACGAATTCTTCGCACATAATTACTTCCAAAAACTCACAGCAAGTTTAACATATCTTTTTATCGAATAGATCAGCATTTGCATAAAAACATGAGTTAAGTATTTAAAATATAATTTGGAATACACTAAATATCATTTTGTCATAAGATATTTTATCATCTTTTTCAAAAAATATTTATGGTTTGGCCTTAAAATATTTAAGTAACAATTACAAGATTATTAAATTTTGTGAGTGTTATGCAGTTGTTACCGATACAATTTAGTCGCAAACTTTTTCGTTCAACATTAATGTTGATGGTTATATAAACTATTATTAATTCATTTTTAATATGTAATTAATTGACGTATCAGGCACCTTGAGATTGAGATTATTAAACTGAATATCTTCAAAATGTTTGCTTAATGCAATCTATAAGGACGAAGTTAAGAGAACTGCAAGTGGTAATCTCAAGAAATTTATGTTTTTCGAGCTTATATCATATTCTTTGGCATTTAATTAGCTTACCAAAAATCCCATTTCATCGCCGGATAAATCACAGCCAAATACTTTATGTAAACATGATAAAGCGAAAACACAGCCTGTTTAGTTGTTTTAATATTTAATTAACGAAGAAACTCTGGTTTGTACCATTTCTTCAAATATTGCGTTAGCAGAAGTTTGATATAAAAATATTCCTTGGCTTATTTCTTCAAAATTATTTTAGAAGCTCATAACCACTTATCTCAATCCTAAATCTAATCCAAGAGCGTATGGTTAATTAAGCTTAATCTTATCCATTATTTACCTCATTTTAGGAGTTAACATCATTAAATATTAAGTATATTTAAGTGCATTCATCGCTATTTCATTTGGATAATCTTAAAATTTTAGTAAAGCTTATTTTTGTGTAACTTCGTTTTCTTGTCTTTTATCTTGTACAAGAGCTGAATCAAGTACGGCTACCGCACGTGCGATTAGCACTAAATTATGAACTTGAGAGTCTTGCATTAGAATAACTGGTTGATTGAGAACTTGATCTATTGTTTCAATTTATTTTTGTTTGGTGGATAAATCTTGGAGTTGTTCGTTTTCGGCGTTAACTGCAATTGATCTCAGTATTTTCATTTGAGCAGATTGTCCTGATGCGAAATTGCAGCTTTGGTGATCTGCCAGAAGTAAATAAGCGAAGTGTGGCAGGCATTCGATGCTGGTTCCCAGAACTGCCCAGAATAATTCGGTGAGGCTTAGTTCCATGTCTTCACCACTAATTTGCAACTGTGCGCTCATGTTTTTGATTCTGCGGTTACCGATTGCGATTGTTTGCACTTGATTCGGGTACGATTTTGACCATGCGTTTATGAATCCGGAGGTGAGTCTCAGGATGAAGCTGATCATGACGGATTTTGGCATGAGGCCGAGGATCGTTTTGTCCTGAGCTATTTTAACCATTGGCTCGAGGTTCAGGATGAATTTTACGTAAACTTCCTCTTGGCATGTGATGTAGCTCTGTTTTACGAGGGCCATTTGGTTCAGTTCCTCCAGAACGTAGGTCAACGGGAGTGGTTTGTCGTTGTTCGTAATGTAACCAACGGTTGAGTTTTCAGCTATTTGGTAAGTTCCGTTTATTTGCTCCAAAAGAAGGAGCCATATCTCACCGATGATTAAATTTAAGCATTTTGCGTCAATGTCAATCAATTAAGAGATTTGAATTAACACATTGCAGACCTGAGCGCCCGATTCGCTGTTCTCGGCCGTTTAAAGCTTTTGCCTGAAAATGACGAACAACTAACTAATGAAGTTGTCAAAGGATGAACGACAGAGATCGTTGATCACTTTTATATAAGCTGCTTTCAAGCGGTCGGAACCAGCTAGAGACCCGTGAAAGAGCTAATGGGCCAACAATAAGTACTTGTTAACCGTTATCTGCTGAATCACTACTGGAGCATCAGTTCCCCAGCACTCATGCACGATTTCCAAGATGTCAGTGACCGCATCCACACGATGCTGCTTCTAAATGTCCGTGTCGAACGCAAGCTGCACCACCTCGTCCATAAGACCATTCGCAACCGCGTTCACAATCTCCTTGCCAGTAATGTACTAAAGGATATTCTTATACCCCTCCTCCTACGAAACCTACTCGTCACATTTCCTACGAGCCATGTCCAAAGATGTGTCATAAATATGCTTCACAATTGTCTGGACCTGTTTCATTAAATTGGATGGAGGAGTGGTAATTTTATAATTTTTATAATAAAATAATATAATGTAACAAAAGAAATTATAAGACAATAACCTATCAGATGAAATGTAATGCTGAAAAGCGCATTATGGGACTCAGATACTAAGTTTTCCATAGATGCAGTTTGTTACACACCATATTTAGACTATAATGCTATATTTCAATTGTTGTACATGAAAATATGAAATATGATTTCAAAATGAATTGTTGATCAAATAATGGTACCCATAGCTAAATTTTTGCAACACCGGATAAATTAATTATAAATTGAATTCATTCTGTATGGAGTACATGCCATGTTTCAGGAGGAGGAACATAATCGTGTCCAAACGTATCTGTTTGAACAAGTACTATAAGCGTAGCTGTCACTGACAAAGAGATTATCGACAAACTAATATTAGCCCAGAATTTCTTTTTGTTATCTTTATTTTTCTTAAAGTTCTTGAAGAAGTCCAAACAACATTCAAATGGCTATAACATGAACCAAAGTGGATACGATAACCCTGCAAATATCAGCACATACCACCAAGCTACAAACCAATTCGTTGTAATTGAATTTATTCCGTTTAAACTTTTTGGCATAATAGCTGGGAAATATTTTGGCATGGCTGCCATTATAAATGGGTTGTGCAAAATGTAAAATGCCATTCCAAGTCTGTTCATTTCTTTGAAGAATGACTTAAAAAGCCCTTTGAACTCGTAAGCCGGAAGCGTATCAAATAGCAATGGAAGAAGAATGAAAGCCATTCCGCTGTGGTACTCGATTCTACTTATTACGAGCCACGCGTAGATTAATACTGTAAATAATACGATGCGCGTTATTTATCCTTCTTTGGTGTAAACGAAATCTATCGCTTTTCTTCCAACTTTAGAATCTACGTACCACTTTCTAGCCCAATATAGCCAGAGTCCACCTAAATAATATAAGTTTGCATCAATATCCGTGTCTCCTTTGTACAACTAGTAAAACAAAGTAAGCCCGGTAGTTAGCACCGCTAGATAAACAAGCGAGTACAAAAAACCTGGATTTATCTGTTTTCTGATAAAGTAACTCAGAAGATAAACCATGTAGAACACGAACTCCACGTTCATTAAGCTAAGGCTGAACCAAGACGAACCAGAAACATAGTCTTGGTACTTAAGAACTCTACCTGGCCAGTAAAACGGGAAATAGTACGCCATCCAGTATCCAGGCATCCGAGGACCATTGTAGTAGACATCGCGTCCGTTTTCGCCAAATACAAAATAAAGAAACCCGCCATATCCGAGTCCGAACACAAAGAGCACAGCGTGCATCTGCATGTATCGTTTCACATATTGGTAAACAAATTAACTTAAAAACTTTTTAGTGTTGTCTCGATGTTTTTCATACAACTATTCAAATTTCATCTGGCTGAAAAACCCAGCCATCGCGAAGAAAAAGCAAGTGCATGCAGATCCGTACCCAACCAAAGGATGAGGAAGAAGTATTTCCAGCCAGCTTCGAGTGCACTTGTCTTTTGGGACATTTATTATATCACAGAATGCCTGTTGTCCATAACCTTTAGTTACTTTATAACTATAGTGGAAGGCCATCACCTGAATCATAACGATAGTGCGGAAAATGTTGATCCAATAAGACATACGCTTTGACAAAATATTATATCTTTCCAGTTTTTATATATCTATGGCTGCTGGTTCTGGTGTACATTCTGTAGTAGTATATGCGTTCAATTAATCAGAGACATTTTATTTTTATAATAATACAGTATCCATTATTTTAGAGTGGATTAATTAATAATTTATAGATATATCTATAATATATTATAATGATGGTTAATCTGCTTTATACGGTCAACACTACAAAATTGCTGTCAATATAATATCACAGTATACATAAGTATATGTGTAAATATGATATTTATATTTTCTTGTGACCTAATAAAACATGGGAATATTTGAATTTTCTCATTCTTCATTTAGAAAAATTGAGTATAAAGCTAATGATAGTAATATAGTAAGATAAAAGTCAAATTATAAACAAAACTAGTTATATTATTAAAAATTGAATAAGATACAAAGATTACAATAATAATGTAGTATAATAACATATCATTATATAACATTCTTACATAAATATATATTAAAATAATTGCAAAAGAAATTATAAGACAATAACCTATCAGATGAAATGTAATGCTGAAAAGCGCATTATGGGACTCAGATACTAAGTTTTCCATAGATGCAGTTTGTTACACACCATATTTAGACTATAATGCTATATCAATTGTTGTACATGAAAATATGAAATATGATTTCAAAATGAATTGTTGATCAAATAATGGTACCCATAGCTAAATTTTTGCAACACCGGATAAATTAATTATAAATTGAATTCATTCTGTATGGAGTACATGCCATGTTTCAGGAGGAGGAACATAATCGTGTCCAAACGTATCTGTTTGAACAAGTACTATAAGCGTAGCTGTCACTGACAAAGAGATTATCGACAAACTAATATTAGCCCAGAATTTCTTTTTGTTATCTTTATTTTTCTTAAAGTTCTTGAAGAAGTCCAAACAACATTCAAATGGCTATAACATGAACCAAAGTGGATACGATAACCCTGCAAATATCAGCACATACCACCAAGCTACAAACCAATTCGTTGTAATTGAATTTATTCCGTTTAAACTTTTTGGCATAATAGCTGGGAAATATTTTGGCATGGCTGTCATTATAAATGGGTTGTGCAAAATGTAAAATGCCATTCCAAGTCTGTTCATTTCTTTGAAGAATGACTTAAAAAGCCCTTTGAACTCGTAAGCCGGAAGCGTATCAAATAGCAATGGAAGAAGAATGAAAGTCATTCCGCTGTGGTACTCGATTCTACTTATTACGAGCCACGCGTAGATTAATACTGTAAATAATACGATGCGCGTTATTTATCCTTCTTTGGTGTAAACGAAATCTATCGCTTTTCTTCCAACTTTAGAATCTACGTACCACTTTCTAGCCCAATATAGCCAGAGTCCACCTAAATAATATAAGTTTGCATCAATATCCGTGTCTCCTTTGTACAACTAGTAAAACAAAGTAAGCCCGGTAGTTAGCACCGCTAGATAAACAAGCGAGTACAAAAAACCTGGATTTATCTGTTTTCTGATAAAGTAACTCAGAAGATAAACCATGTAGAACACGAACTCCACGTTCATTAAGCTAAGGCTGAACCAAGACGAACCAGAAACATAGTCTTGGTACTTAAGAACTCTACCTGGCCAGTAAAACGGGAAATAGTACGCCATCCAGTATCCAGGCATCCGAGGACCATTGTAGTAGACATCGCGTCCGTTTTCGCCAAATACAAAATAAAGAAACCCGCCATATCCGAGTCCGAACACAAAGAGCACAGCGTGCATCTGCATGTATCGTTTCACATATTGGTAAACAAATTAACTTAAAAACTTTTTAGTGTTGTCTCGATGTTTTTCATACAACTATTCAAATTTCATCTGGCTGAAAAACCCAGCCATCGCGAAGAAAAAGCAAGTGCATGCAGATCCGTACCCAACCAAAGGATGAGGAAGAAGTATTTCCAGCCAGCTTCGAGTGCACTTGTCTTTTGGGACATTTATTATGTTACAAAAGCCTTATTAGCCAAAACCCACCGTCGCTCTATAACTATAGTGTGCGCTCATTACTTAAATCATTACTATAGTACGAAATATATTAATCCAATATGACATACGTTTGGATAAAATATTGTATCTTTCTGGGGTTTATATTTCTGTTGTCGCGGCTGGTTCTGGTATATATTCTGATGTATATGTATTAACTTCAGAAGCATTTTATTTGACCAAAAGAGTGTCCATTAATATTTTAAAGTGGATTGAATTTTACTATTACAAAATAATTTATCATATACTAATTTTAATGATATATAACATAAATTATATTTTGAAACAAGTATGAACAAACGATTTGATACATTTAATATGTAGCCGAAACTTTTTTCCGACTAAACATAATACTGTGAATGTATCTCATACATTGCATCATAACAAGTTGTACATAAAAGGTTGTATATGAGATTTTTGTATATTGAATCAAAATTTGTATATTTAACATACATGTAACATATAATATTATACATATATAGTTGAATTACTACAATATCAAATTATTTTCCACCTATACGTCCACTTTCCTTCAGAAAACGCCTGTTTAATCCCATTGATTCCTCTCGGATAGCATCCTTTTTGGGCGATTTGAATGGCTTCTTTAAGCTCAATTTTTGAAAATCCCTCCAGTTCCTCCTCTCTGTTCTCGAATATTTCAATTATTTCGGGTTCTTTTTCGTTTCTCACGAGAACAATCGTCTTTTTCTTCAGCGTTTTCACGAGGGAAACGGACTCCTCCTTCGAACGCAGCGAGTGACCGGTCAAAATCAGCTTCAAATGCGAAAAAAGAGTTAAAACTGAGATTAATGAACCAAAGAAATCAATAAACAACTTAACTAATAAAAACTTAACATAAACCGAGCTCATATTCTACGCTAAAAATAATTAAAACCCCTTGTAACTCAAAAATGTTGATTGAGTACTGATTGAAGATAAGACGTTGCTGAAACCTGAGATACTGGACACTGCCTGGATGAATAAATAAAACAAGAAAGTAGATTTGTTCAGATAGCCAATCGTGTTACACACCCAGCCACACTCGTGATCGTACTTATAAATACACTATCCCTCATGCTGGATATGCGCCACTGTATTTGAGCATTGCTCACAACCTGGACGATACAAAGAATTATCCGCTTTTATTTTCTCACCTGTGACAATTACAGTATCGTCTACAATACGGCCAGGATCTGACGAAAATAATTTGATTAGAGCGATTAAATTTAAGAAGGAAACTGTAAATAAAATCAATTACGGTGTTGGAGTGCACAAAACTGACTCATTATCATAGTTATTCAGTGATACAGGTTTATTTTACAATTAATACCAATCCATATTAAATAATTGATACATTATATTAAGCAATATACCTAAATAATCTGTGAAAACAACACCGCTTAAAAATTATGTTTTAGTTATTTTATTTGTAATTTTTTAAACAGGATAATATAGTATTCCAATAATTAGGATATGTATATACATTGAGAAGTGGTAAATCTGATATTATGTATAATAGATAGATGTATATCTTAATATTTAATAAATCTATACTTATCACCACTAAAAATCTCCATCCATAAACTGGAATTATGGGGAGAGATCGGTTCAGCCGCGATCTATTAATAGAAAGTCCCCTCCTTCTAGGTTTGAACTGCCGACCTCCCCTCAGTCCGGGTTAGACGTTAACCAACTCGGCCAACCTAACCTGGGAAATACTATTTGATTACTGAGACAATGTATTTTTAAAGATATACAATCTTATTTTAATGAAAATCCAATGATTGCTTTAATTATTATTACTATATAATATAACATTTAATATTGTTTAATGTTTGAATATGTTAATTTTATAAATATTGATGAGTTTTAACATGGTTACAGTTGAGGTGAAAGTCTACAATTAATTATAATTAATAGACGTATATCAGGATATCATTATATATTAAAATAATATATTTTATACAAATATGTAAGTTTAGTTAAAAATGCAAATGGAAAGTAAATGACTAGTCGAGTCCATGTTGATATAAATATACTATGATACATCCATAAAGTTGCTTTAAGTTAGTATAATTATAATATTAATTAAAATTTTTATATTTCAACATTGTTGATTTACAATTGAATCTTACTTGCACTTTTGGATCAAGATACATAGTTCAAGTATAACATTATGTTGAGTTGTGTTCATAAATATATGAGTGATTAATGAGCAAATATGTACCTATTATGTTTAATTATGAAGCAACCACATAGTTCTTAATATATATAATAATGAATTTATATATTTATATAAAATATTAAGTTAAAATTCTTAATATGAGAATAATTATGTTATATTCCACTATATTACTAATAAATATACAACTTTTATATATTTTTAAAAATATTGATAATTAAATTGATCATTGAGCACAAAGATTTTTATAGTATTTTTATGATGGATAAATAAACATAGGAAACTACAATATACCATAAATCTGATATATAAAACTCTGTTCCACTCCACGTAAATGAAACATTTGCAAAACCAGTGTTAAGTAAATTTTATAAAATAATAATAAATATTGATAGATTTGTAGCACATATTAATTATTGATCACTGAACAAACTTTGCAGCCTACTCTCTTGCTTTTCTGTAATTGTACAATATCATCTCCTAGGCACTTTTAGCTCTTTTAGCACTACCAGGCTAGTTACCTACTGGATTCGGGTTAATAAATGTTGTTTTTTACTCTACAGCGATTAACGATTCTATGATTCTTTACAATTCCAAATCAATAATGTTCGGATTGTTTCCTATTTCCTGAACCAAAGTTTCTATTTTTGATAAAAGTTAGATACGTTCTTCAGACAAAACTATTTTTTATGGTCCTTCTGAACAACATTCAGATATATTACTTATCGAAGATTCAGAAGGTGAATCTAAAATTTGTAGATTAGATTATTCTGGTTCACTTTATTTAAAAGTAGCATCGAGCGTTACTAATTGAAGATTTAAACCTTCGCCATCAGAATTTATGTCAATTTAAAATTATTCTTATTTTTAATTTAATTTAGTAGCTGCGTGTAGAGGTACTGAAATGTCTTTATATTGAAATATACTAAGTTATTTTCTTAATGTTTCAACAGAATATCTTGTTGGTATCCATGATGTAAAATATTATGGAAGAAACTATTAAACTTGGATATTATTGTTAAAACAAAACATTTTAATTATGTGTGAACAAGGCAATTGGGTCAATTAATTAAGTTTACAAGAACAATAGAATTAGGCGTTCTTATTTGAGACAACTTATTATTTAAATGATACACAAATATCGTACTTATAATCGCCTAAACTATCATTAGGAAGACAAACATCATATTATTATGCTGTTTCGTTGAAAAATATCTCATATTATTCAGCATTTTTAGTTTCATGGATTATAAATTTTGGTACTGAATCAAGAAAAGGTAACGTATTGTATTAGAATGCTCACCAAATCCTGTGGATTTGAAATGTTAATAGAAATGATGAGCACAAAGTTGCGAAACACAATGCTGATTCAATAAGGCAGGCAGAGAATCAAAAGCAGGTGCATTGTCATGAATAGCTAAGCGTGTGTGTTTTAAACTAGCTATATGCTTCTTGTAGAAGGTGCAACAAGTCTACAGCTTAGATAAACTTTCTCCTGGAAAAGGTTTATTATTAAGATTACGAAATACATAAGCACCTAGAACAGCTGTAAATTTAGAACTCAGTTACATTGTTAGCACATTAATTTAATAATTTTAATTGAAAATTCTAACAAACGTATAGTCCATAAAGATTTATCCCGGTTCCATATTGAATAGTTCTACATATTTCGGGTTTATTACTCCAAATTCTTGTAATTGCAAAGTTTTAGGATCAGTTTTAACTTCATATATCAATTAGTGTTAGTTTGCATGGGCTTGCATAAGAGAATCATCTGGGAGATGTAAGTTAGCCATATACACTGCATGTCGTGAAAATTATTAATATGTGCATGCAGATACACCAAACATAACACATTCTTCAAAAAGTGAGTTAATATATTGCAAACCTTTAAATTTCATAATATGATTGTAAATATGAGCATCCTCTTCTGTAGAAAAAGTATATTTTAATATATGTTCTTTTTAACAAAATTTTTTGATATCGTCGTCATGGGAACCTTTAAAATCAATTTTGTAATAAGTATGGCTATTTTCCATTACTTCAAGTGAATAAATAGTAAAATCTTGTATCATGATTTATTGATACCTATCTTTTTCTTTATGATTTTTCTATTTGTAGAGGCTAACAGTATTTCCAGTAATTTATTTGAAGCCCGCTCTTCTGCTACACTTATTCTTGTGATTGCCTTGAATCTGACCAGGATTAGGTGTAAAATGGTGGCAATGAAGCATACCAACTTCATGACACGTTTTAAGAGTTGAAACAGTTTTAAGAGTAATATATGCGGTTTACTTGTCATAGAATAATATTTGAGAGAGATATAATTCATTTTAATAAATTTCACTAATATCCTTTTTAGTTTACGGTTCAGTCATTTGAGTAATTTCCATTTAAATATAGGTGATGTGGATTAAAAGACATTCATTATTTATATTTTTCAATTTATATTGATGTTTGAAAAGACACCACACCACAATGAATGAAGTACTTTGAATAATAGCTACCTTTGGGGTTGAATAAATGAACTTTTATGATAGGAATATTCATTATATTTAATTTTATCACTTTTGAATTCTAATAATAGGTTGCGGCCTAACCCATTACTTCGAATTATGGTTCCTCAACAATTTAATTGGGTATATAGTCATCATGTTCAACGCCAAAGCAAATTTATATACTTTACTTTTATTCTTCATCATCAAATTTACGTTGTGTTTTAGCACGACGTACCCAGTTTTCCCAATTCATTTGTGCAATTTATTCCTTCTAATTTTTAATCTATTTTGCTAGATTAGATTTAATTCTGTTTTATTCATCTTTTTTCTTTCCTAACTCAATTGCGCTTAACTTTTCTTCATATTTTCTGTTCATTAATTGTGTAAGCTTCGTTTCATGTAAAATAACATTAAATTCAAGCGCTTTTTTATAATTTTGATATTATTCATCTTTCTTTTATATCTGTTCGCTTATTTGTTATTTGTGCTTCTTTTTGAGTTCATGTTATTCGCGAGTGAATGCTAACTTTTCGTTTAATTTTTACTGTTGTTATTTGAGGCGCTTTTAAGTGTCTTCTTCATTTTTTCTTTTAAGTTATTCAAGTTCTTGTTGTTTGTTTTGTTAAATTTTCTGCAAATTTTCCATTTATTTGGTTTATTTATCTAACTATTCTTATTTGGTTAATTATTTGTATCTGGGTTGAATATAGTTATATCCGACTGATTCTAAGTATTCTTATTATTCTTGTGTAATACTCATGTTTGAAGTGGGCGGAATAATCTTTCTTAATATTTCATGTTAATAATATTATTTGTATTTTTCACTCCTCTCCAGTTCCAATTCCTTCATAGTTGCCTCTGTTTTTCATGATGATTTCTTTATTTTTCTTGGCTGTTTCGTTTCCGTTTATTTCTTCGGCTCTTTTGAATAATTAAAGTGCTTTTGTTTCCTATTCAACTTGGTAGCTGAGTACGCCCATGTTATTAACCGCTTCAGAGTTGTTTCCATCAATTAACGTGGCCAGTTCGAAGCAGTCTTGTGCTGCTTATAAATCTGATATTTTAGCGAATAAGGTGCCCATGTTGTAAATGATACTGGATTTGATGCTCATGATTCTCTGCTGAACGAATTGTTTTTGTGATGCGCATTTGTTGAGTGCGGTGAGGAAGTGTTAAAACGCGTCTCCGTACAGCTCGTCTTGCATTAAGCATACGCCGATGTTGTTCCACACGCTCGGGTCCTGATTACGCGTTAGTAATAGCTTTCTGTACATGCTAAGGCTCTCGTTTTTGTCCTGTGCTTGGTATCCTGCGTTAATCAAACTGGCTGCACCTGCTAGCGCCTCCTCGCACCCAGTTTGCATTTTGAGCACCTCCGCGTAATTCTGCAGCGCCTTCTCCCCGTTTTAAAGTATTTCGTTCAATCTGGCCGCTTACAAGTGGAACTGACTGCTACTGCTGTACATACTGCTTGCTTCCTTGAGCATGTTAAGGGCTTCGTTCACATTCCCCCTACACGCGAGGCAGTTAATCTGTTTTAGAGTCGTTTCCTCTCTCGGAACGTCCCTTATGGCAGCGTTCAAGTGCCTCTCGGCCTCCTCGTAGTTCTTGAGCAGGTAAAGTGCTCGGGCAGCTCGGTCGTTGAAGAACCAGTCTGAACCGGCTTCTTACTGATAGTATTTGAGGTATTACAGCGCCAAACGCGGATTTGGGGTTATATCTGCTTGCTCGGTCAGCTCTGAAGGCTGTAAACGGAGGTAGTAGTTCGGAAGCAGGCGCCTGAAAATCGGCTTCTCGCCGTAGTCTTCTGGCAAACCTTACTATAGAGATTAAGACGTATTCTTAACAGAAGCGGTACCCATGCGAGATAAATGAGTTGACTTCTACGCTGAACCCAAACGCGCGGTTTGCAAACGGGACGAACCAAGCCTGGAGGACGTACGCGTACCTGGACGGCCCATTGCAGCCGTAAGTGGGCGCACATACCCAGAAGTAAGACGAGATTACGGACGGAATGAAGTGGGCAAAGACAACTCCAAAGAATAGGCGTGATCCAGATTGGTCTGGTCTATCACCTTGTCCAACGCAGACTACTCGAACTCAGTCTCGTCGAACGCGGAATCCTCAATCACAGCCTGCATGCGCATTAAAAGAGCATACTAATCGTCTGGGCGGGCTTTAAGTAAAGATGAGCACTAATTAGCTACTGTTTTGTAGTCGTAGCGACGCAAGGACATATACGCAAGGTAAATCGGGTCCATTTGTTTATTTTTGAAACAGTGAGTGGGATTTTGTTTAATCTTTTACTTATTATATTGCAAATAAAATACCTCTTCAAAAAATGAGCTTGGAACGCCAAGTTATGCAGCGCTTGAACATTCAGGTTCCGAATTAGAAGAAAACTGTTTAAGCCCTGGGCGCGATTATTCAGAATTTTAACAATCAGAAGCAAACGCACATGTTGAGAGTATCTAAATTAGAGTCCGAGATTGCTCGTTTGAAGGAGGAGATTTAACTGAATGACGAAAAGATAGCCTTCGCGAAGAACCAGCTCAATAAAGGAGAACCCAAAGATGAGAGCGTAGCCGAGGTGAACGAGGACGAGCTGCAGCAAATCCAGCTCTTCAAGCACACTCAGCTTCAATTGGACATGAGCCACAAACTCGAAATGCAAAGCTCAACCATACAAAGCTAAATTGAATTCGATGAAGCAGAATTTGAATAAAAATAAAAAAGCTTAAACTCAATCAGAGAACAAAACGAACAACTTCAAAATTAAATCGAACAAATGGAGGGAAACTTCAGAGGAGAACTCCAAGAAATAATCAAAATCTTGAGTGGATAAAATATTCAAAGACCAAAATCAGGCAGAATGAGCCAAATAGGATTCTAACGAGTTGATAATAACGCGCAATCACTGGACGCGATGATATATTAGGTTAACAGTGGGATTGACCTCATACTCAAATAAAAGCAATAACTGGACATGGAAGAGCAAGTTATTGATAAAAAGATAAACAGAATCAAAGAACTCATTAGACAAGAATCTATGTGAAAATTACTTTATAATACGAAAATTTAAATTGAAAATATATTTAAATAATATTTTCTGCATTTAGATCACAACTTTCTTCCTTTGCCAAAACTCCATTTACCTTTTGATTCTTTTTCTTCCTATTCTTTTTGTTTCTTCTCTTCAGCGCTATTTTAAGTGTGATATTGTATTGGTGGTTATTAACATGGGCACGGCATTGAAGCGGAATTGTATTAAAATACGGCACGTCAAAATATTAAAATTATTTAATCCTATATGTAGAGTATTGAACTACGAACACAGTTTTTATAATCTGAATACGTCGTGTGTTTCTACTCACTTATACTATTGCAAATGAAGTCTGAAATCCTCAAGAAGAATACCTGCTGATCATTTCTTTCTTTGATCTTAACTTATGATCGATAAATAAGATTGAATCGAAAAAATAACTAAAAAAATTGACACGAGCTCACAACTCTTTGCACTCGGCGGCAGTGTTCATAGCAGCATCAGCGCAAACGAACTTGGCGAAGGCGTCAATGTCAGCGAATTTCTTGCCGCAGTCTTCCTCTGGCATGCCATCAACTGAGTTCCACAAGCAAAGGTACTTGTCGTTCATGTACAAAGTTGGGCTCCATTCAGTTCCGTGCTGGATTAACCAGGCATCATCGTTTTTGAGTAGGTTCATTCCCTCTTCACCGTCAGCGCAGAGCTCGATGGTAGAGGCGATATCGTAGTCCAAAATGTGTTTTCTCAAGCAGGATTCTTGGTGAGTGTAGCACATTTGAGCGTCCCAGAAGTTTTCTGGTGAGTACTTTTGCATGCAGGAGTAAATGATGTCCATGTGGCCCTCGAATTGACCGTGGAGTGAAGAGGCTTTGGCGACATTCATCGGCTCTGCCTTGGCCATTGACACATAATTGAAAGTGAGATATTTTGCGATTAATGGATACTTAGTCACAAAAGGCTGGTAAAGATTGTCAACAAAGTTGATGTAATCGGGGCACTTAGAATAAGCGGTGACGTCAAAAGTTACCTTCTTAGTAGCAGTTACTGGTTGTTTTTGATGTTGCTCCATCTTAATTGGCTGCTAATCTCTTTTTGGCTTCGTTTGGTAGTCAATTCTCTTCATATTTCTTCTTTGGAAGTAATTTGGAGTTTCCTCACCAACATTGGCAAGTAACTCGTTGATTTCTTTAACAACTAACAAAGAACCAGTTGAAACGGCTTTGTCCCCATAAACAATGGCAACATCCTCTATTTTTTCAATTTGTTAAGTAGAATCACAAGTTAAATAATAAGTGTAATCTTAGGAAGATGAAGCTTCACAACCACTAAGTTTCAATACTTCTGTTACGATATCAGTTGAAGTTTGAAGATTTTTAACATATACGCCCAATCTTTGAAGGAATACCATTTGCATTGTTGGAAGTCTCTTATTGCTTTCAAATTGTACACTGATTTTATTTTGTTTAGTAAATACACCTTTGATTTGTAAGAATGTGCAATCAAACATAGATTGAGAGTCATCTCTGCACACAAAAGCGTTTTCTGATAAATCAGATACAAAAAGATTGGTATTAGACTTTGGAGCTTTACCATAAAGATTAGTGCGTTTAAAACCGATAATTTTAACTTATGATGTGGCTATTATGGCATATAGTTGTTCAACATCCAATTTGGTTGGGGTATACGAAACATCAATTGATCTAAGTGTTGATGAAATGGATGGAGATATCATGAGATTAATATTTGTTTTAGCAGCAGAAAAATCAACAAGTTTCTTGAAACTTGATATGTCAAAACCGCCCATAACAGAAGAGTTCGTGATATCAATTCTAGTGGCATTTTATAAAGAGCTATCAGAAAAATCAATGCTGGTAAGAGAAAAGTCGTTATTCTTGAAGTTAATTCTTGTGGTCTTCATGACAGCATTACCTTATGTTGAAACAAAGTGACAGTTTTCAATGTTAATACTTGTAAGAGTGTTAAGTAATCTGTAATCAAATTCAGCATTTTTGAAATCATTATGAGCCAATCCTAGAGCTAAAAGACCTTTCATTTCTTATAAACATGCTGGTAAAGCACCTACCAAGTTGTTAGAAGATAAATCAATACCAGTAACTACTTTATCCTCATCACAAGTGATTCCATAAAACGAACAAACATCGTCGCTTTGCCAATTGGTTTGAGTTGTCCATTTTTAACCATTTGTTGATGCATAAAGTAACTTCATACATTCTAAATCAGTTGCTGTAAAAGATAAGATCAACTATATCATAAAATTAAAGTGGGATGCGGGACACAATTATCTTATTATTTTTGATAATATTACCGGTGAAGTTTTCTTTGGTCAACTATTCAACAATTTGAATATTCATACCCAGATATGTTGTGTATCTGAAGTCTCCCAATAGTATTTACCAACTAAGATTCTTAGTCACTAAGAATCTTTATAATCTTTAGATTACTTTTTGATGTTTAATTTATAAAATAGTCTTAAACTTCACTTCTTCAGCTGCACTCATTTCTTACCCTTTCCCTTCTTTTTCTTGGTGACGCACAAGCTTTCAACGAATGTGGCTTGAACATAAGCTCTGCTGATTTCCATGCGCATTTTTCTGGCTTCAAGAGTGGCGTTTTTCATTCTGAGTTGGAATGCTTGGTTTTCTTCCCATTATTTCTTTTCCGCTTTGTTTCTGTTGCATAGGTCTTCAAGTTTTTTGATTTCGTCAGCTTTGTCTTGTCTTTCTTTTTCAAGTTGTGACTTTTCGTTTTCGAGAAGTTTGATGGTGTAGTCTTTTTTCTGGTTCCATTCGGTTGCTGTTTTGGACATTTCTTCAGTTTGTTTTTGAATATTTTGTAACAGTATTTCGTCCGATTTTTGTTGCAATGTGGTTTGTTTGATGAGGTTGTTTAGTTTTTCGTGTTGGATATTGAGTTCTGCTTCGCGTATGCGTTTCATTTCGTCGCCTCCAGCTTTGAGTTCGGTTTGTAGTAAATTCAGGCATTCTCTAACGCGTTCTTTCTCAAACTACAAATCTTCTTTCTATTGTGAAAGATCCTTCAGGTTTTTGTTCATGAATTCTTCATGTTGTTCTTTCTTCTTCTTTATTTCGTTTTGCAGTTCCTCGACTTCCTTTCTCGCTTGTTTTTCTCTCTTTTAAAGATCGTCATGTTCTTAAAGTATTGAGAACTGGCTTGAGATTTGATGCTCCAGTTCATAATACGAGTTCTTTTATTTAAACTCCTGTAATGCGTTTTAAACGAGTATTTTGTAGTCAGAACGGTGCGTTTGCGTTTTAACGAGGTTTTCTGACACTGATGGGTTCTCCTTGAGATTTCTGCACAGTTCCTTCGTTGAGTCTTGAATGCGCTGGGCAAGTTCCTGCACCTAGTCATTAAGATGTTTAATGGTCTTTCTCTCCTCACCGAGTGAGATTGCCTCGTCTCTGCGCTGAATGTTAAGCTAGAATTCGGACTCAAGCTCCTCTTAACGACGAATAATTCGCTCAATTTCCTTGCCCACGTACACGGTGATCGCATCCTTGTGTTGAGACAAATCTGGCGCCAACTCGTCCAGGAGCTGGAATTTGTTAAAGGCATCAGTGAACACCTCCACAGCCAATATGGCATCCACCTAGTTCAACGTCGCGGTAGTCTGCTACTCATCCGCGACCGACGTCAAGTGATCCGCCATTTTCAGTAGAGAAGTGGAAAATAAATTTAAATAGCACACAAAAATGAATAAACGTGTAAAAATTGAATTAGAAGCTCTAAATTGCTTCTCCGAACTACAAAATTCAATTATTTAGGTTTTATTCGATTTAGATGTTGTTATTAAGATTAATCAGGATTAGTCATACTGATTACATAAAAATGTATATATGGATATGTAAATCAGCTTATTATTAATCAGGTTTTAATGCAACATTAATGTAACAAATCATATCTAATCCATATCGCAAAAGTTTTTAATACATGTTAATTAACATATATATTGTGTGTTACTGTAGTATGTTTTGATTTTAATTCATTTCATGTAATTTTAAATATTTTTGAACAAAAATAAAATGTGTACAAAATCACAAGTATGATATCATTAACCAAATGATGGAAGCCACTTCTTGAAATGAAAAAGGAGTTGCCACTCTATTAGTAAATAATTCATATTATCATTTTATCGCTAATGCTCACTCCGAATTTGATGTTCAATGCATCAGTAAATGCGTTGTCGTCCTAACTTTAAGCAATGTTTTAGAATCCAAATTTTAATAATTTATGTTACACAACTACAGCTGTTCCAGCTATTTTCTCTTTGATCATTGTTGCGTTTATTATTGATACTGTTGGCACTAAAGTTGTTATGCCTATATTGTAGTTAATCAATCTAACAGCTACAGTGATAGCTATTTATGCAGTAAAAAATGGCTCCCTTACATTATTTTTGGTTGCAAGAGGGATTTTTGGATTAGGTGGTGAAACAACATATACTGGATAATCAAAGATATTTGTAATGTTACTTAGCAAATAAATGTAACCAATAGCATATACATTAGCAATGGCCGCTTAAGTTGCTGGGGATTTACTAGCTGTATCATTATTACCTTTGAAAGGATCGATTTAGAATTCATATTACTTAATATTATCTTTGTAAGTAATTGGAACACTATGCGTTATATTTTACTCATTTTATGTTGACAAATATTAAATACTTACTCAAACAATCACAAAAGCATAAATAATTATTAGTAATGAAACAGCTGAAGAATAAAATATCAATCAAGCTAAACATATTATCAAATAAAAGCTTATATCAACATGGGTTCAAATAAAAGCACTTACTCGTTGGTATTGGTGTATGGCAATTTGCAGAATTCTTTCCACAGCTGTTTATAAAGTTTACGACTCTAGATCTGTCATAAGCTTAAGCTCAATATTTTCATATTAAACATCAGAAGTCAAATAATATATTGTGTATCAGAATGGACTTGCAACAGGATTGCTAGTATTACTTGCTTTTGTTCAATATAAACTTAATAAAATATAATATGTTGCTTTTTTGGGTTAAGCTTGTTTAATTGCATCCATGTTTATTTTTGCTCTAGGCAAATAACGTTATTGTTGTCTTGTTATTTGTTTAATAAATGGAATTGGGCTTGGTTTTTCTATTAGTACAACAAATTCAATGATAGTAAGTTTGGCTGGGTAAGGATTAGGAGCTTCAGCAGTTGGATTTGTATATAGCTTCAGATTCGTTTTAATATCGATATTAACACCTATCGCTTAAAAAATTGCAATGATAGAACCTAGAAATAATGGTTGGATGTATGTAGCTCTACATATTGTAAGTATGTTATGTTTAATACTTACGATAGTTATGAAGTTAGGATTTTGAAAGTCGTGAACCAATTTATCATATTATATGTACTGTTTATATTATGCTATCATATTATATGTTATTATTCTATGTTAGGTTAATAGTTAACTTGTTTTTTTTACTTATTTCGTAATTTTGAGAGTAGTGAGTTGATGCTCAAAATAATCAAAAAATAATTGAACCAAATAGATAAAAATAACCGAACTTTTAGTAATCTAACTTTTATGTATTTACTTCAGATACATAACATAGCTGGGTGACAAAGGTGTTTTGTTATACTGAAATATATTAGAAGTATAAATTAATTATTATTTTATTATTCATAATAGTATATTTTGTACTTATTATATTATATATCTACCCACTTCAAATGTTCAACAAATTATCAATTGCGAATTTCGAAATAGAAAATAGAAGTGCTCGAGCAGCTACTGCAACTGGAAACTGTGATAAATTAACTGGTATTCCAGATTAATAGTTTTATGATATTTATGAATCACTTTCAAGAGGCCATGTTGGTTTTGTAATTTTCGAACATGCTTTCGTTTCATTAAGAGGTAAGGCTGACCACAATTAGTTAGGAATTCATGATGACACAATGACATAATATCACGCGAAGGTAAATCGGATTATGAGAGCTGCAAATGACAAAATAAGGACTTGTTGTTAGTTGGCTCACGCTGGTGCAGCTTGCAGTGTAGAAAACAAAATAGATTTAAATAGCGCATCTGTTTAAGAGCTCTAGGAGGTTGTTCAATAATATACAAATGCAGCAATTCGAGCAAAAAATGCTGGCTACGACTGCATTCAGATTCATGCCTCAAATCCGTTTTTATTGGGTCAGAGCATCTCTCCATAGCATAATTCCAGAACTGATTCTTATAACGCATAAGATTTCAAGTTGCTCCGTTAAGTTCTTGAATCTGTTTCTGGAATTTTACCAGTTGGAGTGAAAATATAGTGCGATGGTTTGAGTGCTGAGAACACATCCGTTTCTTTTAAGCTCTTGAATGAATTTAAGTTCCACTTCGTTGAAATAACCGGTTCAAATCAAATCGCTCCAGTGAGAACTAAAGTAGATTTAAACGGTGATCAATATTATAATCAAAAAGTAATTAAAAAATTGAAATAAATGCATTTTAATCAGCCAATTATCATTACAGGGGGATTTTAAACAGTTGAAGGAGCGAATATAGCGTTGAATGATGGAGCTGATATGGTGGGATTCTCTAGAAAGTTTCTCAGAAATGATAAATTCCTGATTGACGGAGACTAACTAGAATGCAAAAAGTGTAACTAATGCTTCAAGAATTTATTTGACTACAAAGAAAGCTGTTGTGTAAGCAAATAAGCAAAAATAATATGAATGAAAAATTTCTAAAATTAGATAACAACAAATATTTAGTATTTAGTACTGTTGAAGAATATTATTAATATTTTATTAATTATTACAAAATTAACTTACCAATCAATGTTTCTTTTACTATTTCTACCAATTCATAATATTTAATACAATGTATCCTCTAGTATCCAAAATATATGATTTGACCTGTATTTTCAAATATATAGTGAACCACCATTTCTACGGAATAAATATATCATAAAACAAGAAAATAATATGAGGTTTGGTTAGTTTATTATATGTGATTATATATATGAAATAATAATCTTATATTATATATACACAATTGTATACATTAATGATATAATATTAAAATATCAATAATTTAATAACCACACCACTTAAAACCATAAATGTAACCATAAATGCAAGTTGCTACATAAATGCAAGTAGGTGGCTAGGTACTCCAACAAGCTAACGGACCAACCACCGTTGTAGTAATAAACAGTGGACTTAGAGCTATCAGCTGCCCAGAAATTGTGTGTGAGTGCAAAGCTCCACAATTTGAATGCTGTCAATGCTTCTGTGGTTTCTGGACTCTTTGGGCCGGAGCTGGTCTTGAGTGTTGCTGCTGCTATGGCTGTGGTAGACCAGAATGCTGTGCTGTTTGTTGTGCTGGTGTATCTCTTCATTTCTTATCAGGCGTTCTCTACGGTTTCGTAGTCAGCTGTATTGTTGGCTGCAGAATGATGTGCGAGTGATTCAGACAATATTCTAAATATTTTAAGACTAATATTTTGTATAATACTTAAACTGTATATTTAGTATAAATTTTAAGATTAAGTAAATGCATTGTAAAATTAAAAATCATTATTATAAGAAAAATAAATATGTTCTAGTTGATAATAACACTCAGAATATATGGCATATGTTTTCCATACTTCATCACAGAGTTATATTGTAAACTATATTCATAGTTTTCTTCCTTTTCCAAAACCCCATTTGCCTTTAGATTCTTTTTCGTCTTAAAGCTTTTATTTCTTCTCATCGGCGCTATTTTGCGTGTGATATTTAGGAGGTTATGGACTGATCACCTCAAGGTAATATGTTTACTTTAGCAATTATAACCGTAAATTATTATGACCTTAGTGCGAGTGATTCAGAAAATTTATAGACAGAAAATTTAAGATAAATATTAATATTTTGTTTAAATTATAATAATTAGTCAATAACTATTTGGAAAATAAACGAGTTTTTCACTCGAACGTGTAAACGACTTCGTTCACGTATTCTTCTCCTTTTTCGTAGTAGACTTTCGGGAAGTCGCTGCGATTGACCGCGTTCGGGAAGTTTTGACATTCCGCGCAAAACGACGAGTTTTTACCGTAAACCCTCCCGTATTTACCTTTGAAGTTATTTAAGTAGTTTCCAGTGTAGAAGTGGAGCCCAGGCTAATTTGTGGTAATATGCATCTTCAAATTTTCGCACGAGAATGTAGCTTAATTCTATGCTGAATTTAAAACGAAGCAATGGTCGTACCCGAAGCCATTTAATAGTTACTCGCGTATTTCGTTGGTGTCAAGCTCCTGAGGATCGATAAAAACATGTCGTGGCTTGTTAAAATCGAAGCTTCCAACCGCATCAATTTTGCTTCCAGAAATAGAGTCTTTTGTAAGTCCAATGAATTAATCAGCCTTAACTTGAGCATAAATTTCATTCAAAGAATCTTATTAACTTAAGCAGAAAAATGGATGCGCAGTGAAAGCTATGGCAGTTTTTTACTAAGACACAGCGCTTATTTTAATTTTTAGAGCGTTATTAATAATTTTATATATTATGGTAACATCTATTGGACCTGGATATGGTGATGATGGTGATAATTACGTTATGATCGTCCGCAAACTTATTTCATTTTATGTTTGCTCACAAGTAAATATAGTAGTAGGAAGATACGCGTTAGAGTGAAGACAGTGTTCTCCCTTGTTCTTGGGTAAGTGAATCGTATTTCCATCCAAAACGAATTATGCATTCTCAACACGATTGCAAATTGGACCCACTATAGCACCAAAATACTGCTCTGGTGAAGATAAATACTCGTCCAGCGTTTCATAACCTTACACAACATCAACCCACTAATTTTCATGCAATACTAAAAGCTAAACCAAAATACCACCATAGTTAGTTACTGAAATTTTTAATTTATCGGATTATAAATGATACAACAAAACTTGCTAACCATCAATCATTTAATCAAAATTCGAAACAGGAAACAAATCCATTAAAGTGGAATGTAGTAATTAGGTGTTTAATCAAAAACGCAGTTATATAATAATAACCACACCAATGAGTATGATGTATAATTATAACCGGTTTCTGACTTTAGAATTAAATTAGCAATGCAACTCTACTTCAAATTAAACATTAAAATCAGTGGTTAAATAGCTCATTGCAACGCATCTTTCAAAATTTGAATTTTTCAAAGAAGATGTAATATATTAGTATCCTAATTTAGCCTCGTCCTACTTGCGTGTTATTGATTTTCCTGTATCTTTGGACTACATAAATGAACGGTTATCGTCCTCGTAGCTGCTTTATTATTTTCTAGGAGATGTGTTACGAGATCTTCTATTGATTCCGGGTAACTGTCGTTAATTTAATGGGGAAAGTGTTCAGTAAATTTGTTCTGAGTTCGAGGTCGCGCTCTTTTAATTTACCAACGCGTTAATTAAGCAGTATATAGATTTCAAACCACCTCTATTTACTTCGTTTTAGTTTTTGAATGAAGTAGTGTTGAAGAACTTCATGCCTGGGTTGATTCCTAAGTGTTTGGCTACTTCGAACAGGACTGCGAATAATAGGAACAAGGCGAGGGCTCCGTGGAGGGAGGAGGTTGATGATATTTTGTTCTTTTACAACAAATTAGGTGAAATAGATTAATCTAACATTCTTGCCGCGCTAATGCGCGAGTTGGAGCACTTGCACTTCAACAGTCAGGGGAATCTTACAGATGACGAAGCCGTGATTGATTTTGGGAAGATGAAGCCTCAGATTTTCTGGTTCTTCTACGAGGCAGTGCTCGAGCGCTTCCCACCTGAGTAAATAATTCAATTAAGACAGTAGGTGCTCAGACTGAAGGGGGACAGTATTGAGCAGTGCAAATATTTCAATATAAACAAAGAAATCTCTGATTAAGCAATTAATCAGATTTATGGTGAGAACGTTCCACCCCCACCAGTTGAAAAACCGATTGTGAATTAAACGGTTGAAAACTAAAAGGAGGAACTCACAATTCGTGAGCTTATGCTGGCCAGGCGCAAACTGAAGGAACTGGAGGAGAAAAACGGAAATTAAACTAAACCCGAAAAGGTTAAAAAGGAGAAGAAAACGGCTTCAGTTCAAAGCTCCACCACAAATGTTAAATAAGAAACAGTTCAGAATAAAGTTGTTTAAAATAATTAAATTATTGAAAATGAAGTAAAATAGGAGAAAGAGGAAAAATAAGAAGTGAAGGAGGAACCGAAGATGTTTAACTGCTTCGAGGACTCGGATTGAGGTATTTTGTATTATTTTGTTGTGTTATGAATTACAAATAGCTTGCTCAAACCCTGATGAACCAACTCTGATCCACCTTTCTGCCCGTATTAATTATTATTTTATATTAATTTTTTAATATATTATTCATATTTAGTATATTATTCATTACTGGCTTAGCCCTTCAGATGCGAATGCAAAAAACACGAACTCGCAAAGACGCATGAATTATGTTTTGCATTTTTTAGTGTGTTCACTAGTTTATTAATTAAATTCTCGAACTTTTTATCTGAATTAATATATATTTTCTTTCAATTCCGTTTTAATTTGAGTGGTTAAATTTATCGCTTTCAGTTTCCCGCCTAAGATAACTTGCTTTTTGCTCGGCTGCTTCTAAAACGCAAGTTTATAGTGCTTGAAATTTGCATGGAAATGTATTGCTGTGAAGTCCTGTATAAAATTTGTCTCAAGATTGAGTAAAGTCAATTTTAAGTGTTTCAGAGGTGAGATGTCAACCAACTCCATTTCAGACATGCTTAGCTCCTTCAAATTAGTGAGATATTTTAAAACCGATACGTCGTCGACGTCGTTCCCGCTTAATTTTAGTAATCTGAGTTATTTTAGCCCTCACAACGATGATAACTGTTATTCTATTTTCTTGCAAAAATAAGTCTGTTAAATTGCTCAAGAAACAGAGATGCTAAATCTCCCGTATTTTGTTCCAGCATAGGTACAGTTTCTTTAGTTTCGTGTTGCTCCTGAGCTCAGCAATACTCTCTAAGTTGTTTTTAGTTAGATCTAATTCCTCTAAGTTATCCATAAATTTAATCATGGATAGTTCTTTGAGCTTATTGTTTCGAAGATCTAATTTAACTATATTTTAAAATAACACGGTAGTAAATGATTTATTGTCAAAATTTACATTTTCGCAAATTTCAACGCGAGGAACTCGGACCGTTTTGTATTTGAGCACTTAGATTAATTATTCTTCTATTAGATTCTATATGCTAAAATCGGTTGTGAATGCAATATTCTAATTTTGATATTTCTAATAAATTGTTAAAATGTTTTTAATTGGTAACACAGTAAAATTATTTAATATTTCCAATTACTTTTCATGCATTTGGAGTGTAATACATTTAAATAATGTTGATTTTTGTTTCGTTATTGTAAAGTGAATGAATTGAACAGACTGAAATACTACATAACCTCATTCAGAAGGGGGTAGCATTTTCGCTTATAAGGTTGGACATAAAGTTACCCCCTTATAAGCGAGTGACAAATTTCATGTGTTTTAACCCCGTTTTTTGGACTGTAAACCCTTCAAATTCAACAATATTTTTAGATACATTTTGGATACATTTCACTTATAAGGGGGTTGAAAATGGCTTATAAGTGAAAAGGCTACCCCCTTGAGAACGAGGTTATGTAGTAGAGTGAATATGACGAATATACTATTGATTTCAAAAGATTATATATTCTACCAACAACTCTGTTCTACTTGCCAACAACTCTATTTGTGCTATCCTTGGTAACCTTTTCACTAATAAGGGGATTGCATGAACCATTTACAACCCTTGTAAGTGAAATGCATCCAAAAAGTATAAGTCGAATTTCTTATAAGCGAAAATACGATCTTTCTGAGTAAGATATGTAGTACTACATAACCTTGCTTGTAAGGGAGTAGCCTATTTGCTTATAAGGGAGTTTTACATGATGGAGCTCCCTTATAAGCGAGTTGACCTACTCCCTTTTACTTTTGCGAAATAGCACCTCCCTTACAAGCAAGGTAATGTAGTATTTTATGAAAACATAATTTTATTAAAAAGATGATCATAATTGTAACTAACTCAACATACAACTTTTTCATAAATTAAAAACACGATCTTGGAATACCCTGCATTGGTGATTGTGTGAACATTACAATCGCCATGCATTATATGATGATGACGATAGTCGCGTCATCTTAATATTTTGTGTGTGACTGTGTGTGAGCATACAAATCTTAGAATGACACATACACATTATATACATATACTTGAAACTATACTATAATTCATATTACTAATATCCCAACCACAATTATGTCAATAATTCGCAAATTTTAATATTACAAAAATGACACACAAATAATATGTCCGCTTTAAGACGATAACATTGTTATCAATCATATTAATAAAATGAATTTGGAGATTTAATTAATGCCACTACACCACTCCTTTTACTCCTTTTAACCAAATGGACTATTATGAAAATGTCGATATTAACCAAACCGTCAAGATGATACACGGAACAAAGAAGGGTTTGTTCTTCGGTTTTGATGCCATCAAGAAGATCGCTGATATCTTCGACGATATGAAGCCATCATGCATCGGTTTTATCACATCTCCAGGAGCGTACAAGAAGTGCGGTGTGTGGGAGACCATCATGGAAGCCGTTGCTGCTCGCAAGATTCCATACATCCACTACGATAAGATCATGACTAACCCAACAACCACCGTTGTTGACGAAGCTGTTGCCATGTTCAAGCCAAAGTACGACGAGCACTTCCTCGTCATCTCCATCGGTGGTGGTTCACCAGGTGACGCCGCCAAGTCCGTCGCTGCCCTCCTCGCCCACCAGGAGTACAACTGCCGTCAACTCTACAAGTTCGAATTCGCCCCAACCAAACGTGCGAACCTTGTCATGATCAACGTCACCCACGGAACTGGTACCGAATGCGACTCGTTCGCCGTCGTTTCCATCCTCGAAGGCGAGACCCACCCATACAAGCCAGCCATCGGCTACCCATGCCTCTACCCAGATTACTCCATCGACGACATCAACGCCATGTTCAGCATGAGCGCCGACATGGTCAGATTCACCTCCATCGATGCCCTCAACCACGTCATGGAAGCCGCCACCACCACCGTTGCCACTCCATACTCCAGAACCCTCTGCAGAGAAGTCGTTTACCTCGTCCACAGATATCTCCCAGTCGCCATGAAGGACCTCAAGGACAGACGCGCCAGATACTGGTTGACCTATGCCTCCGCCATCGCCGGCATGTCATTCGACGAATCCCTCCTCCACTTGACTCACGCCCTTGAGCACACCTTATCCGCCTACGTCACCAACCTCACCCACGGACAAGGTCTCGCCCTCATCCAACCAGCCGTCTTAAAGCACATCTATCCAGCTTCCGAAACCATCATCCAACCATTATTCGAACCAATCCTTGGCAACAAGAAACTCACCCCACAAGAAGCCTTCAACAAGATGCGCCAATTCCACAACTCTGTCGGTTTCACCGGTACCATGAAGGACGTTGGTTTCACCAAGGCACAAGTTCAAACTCTCGTAGAAGCCACCGTTGCCTGCCCAGGTATGAAAGGATTAATCGCTCTCAGCCCAGTCCCATGCGAAGAGAAAGACATCCACAAGATCTTCTCGGAAGCCTTCTTTGAGTGAAAATATTCCTTCTTAATTTAGCTTTTTATGCACAGTAAAATTTAAAATAATGATCACATAATAAAATTAATTAATTTGAAAAATAACCAACTGAATTTCTCACTCAGCCTTGGCTTCGCCTTCTCCCTGACCGTCCTTGGAGATCTCGAGTTGCTTGTAGTCTCTTTCGAGGTTGGTCATGTCGTCACGGGCGTCGGTGAGCTCGGACTCTTCCATACCTTCGGAAACGTACCAGTGGATGAAGGCACGTTGGCCGAGGAGCAAGTCGAAGCATTGACCCATGTGGCTCCAGGTGTTGACGATGGCGGTGGAGTTGGAGATCATGAGGCAGGCGCGCTGGACCTTGGCGAGGTCGCCTCCTGGGATGACGGTTGGTGGTTGATAGTTGATACCGACCTTGAAACCGGTTGGGCACCAGTCGACGAACTGGATGGTGCGCTTGGACTTGATGACGGCGATGGCGGCGTTGACGTCCTTTGGAACGACGTCACCACGATACATCATGCAGCAGGCCATGTACTTACCCTTGCGTGGGTCGCACTTGACCATCATGTTGGCTGGCTCGAAGCAGGCGTTGGTGATTTCGGCAACGGTGAGCTTTTCGTGGTAGGCCTTCTCGGCGGAGACGATTGGAGCGTATGAGCAGAATGGGAAGTGGACTCTCTGGAATGGGACGAGGTTGGTCTGGAACTCGGTGAGGTCGACGTTGAGGGCGCCGTCGAAACGGAGGGAGGCGGTGATGCCAGAGATCATCTGGGCGACGATTCTGTTGAGGTTGGCATAGGTGCAGTGCTCGATGTCAAGGTTTCTGTGGCAGATGTCGTACATGGCCTGGTTGTCGATCATGAAGGCGCAGTCGGAGTGTTCAAGCATGCAGTGGGCAGCGAGGGTGGTGTTGTATGGTTCCATAACGGAGACAGAGACGTCTTGGGCTGGGTAGACGACGAACTCGAGCTTGGACTTGCGGCCGTAGTCGAGAGCAAGTCTTTCTAAGAGGAGGGAACCGAGACCAGAACCGGTACCGCCACCGAAGGAGTGGAACATGATGAAGCCTTGGAGACCAGAGCAATCGTCGGCGAGCTTTCTGATGCGGTCGAGGACGAGGTCGACGATGTCTTTACCGACGTTGACTCTGCCTCTGGCGTAGTTGTTGGCGGCGTCTTCCTTGCCAGAAATGAGTTGTTCTGGGTGGTAGATTTGGCGGTAGGCGCCAGCTCTGATTTCGTCAACCACGGATGGTTCGAGATCGACGTAGACGGCACGTGGGACGTGTTTACCAGCACCGGTCTCGGAGAAGAAGGTGTTGAAAGAGTCGGACTCAACGCCGACGGTCTTATCAGATGGCATCTGTCCGTCGTGGAGGATGCCGTGTTCGAGGCAGAATAACTCCCAGCAAGCGTTACCGATTTGGCAACCAGCTTAGCCTACATGCACGCAGATTACTTCTCTCATTAAAAATTGCGGTGGAGAAGTGGGGAACCAATTTTTGGATCCTGTTGTTTAATTTTAAGTTTGCTTACATTATACGGGTTCGTTGAAAATATTTGACTATTACAAATATTTTTGCAATTAATTTTGTATTTTATCAATAAATATATATAAGTTTGCTCAAAGTGATTTAACACGCATTATTAAAATTAAAAATTATTGCAGATTATTATTATGTATTGAATGTGAATAATGTTACTCCATATTAGATGTGAAAATAATAAAGTAAATTATATTTATTTATCAATTAAAACAATAAGATCACTTTTTAATTAGGGACGGTTTTTTTTAACTAAATTTCAAAAGTCGTATAAGTAAATAAATTCTTTTCATTGGCATTTGAAGCCAATGAAAAGAGTATCTTATTTATACATATTTATCTGGTAATTTGTCAGGTTAAAAATGCAAAATCTCGTCTCAGGTAAATCTCTGTTATAATCTCATTATTTGCACATCATTGTATGTATTAACAGTTAAACTCACCTCTGAACACCATTCGTCACATTATTTTTATTCCATACTTGTTGTTATAAAATTCGGCTACTAACCCCCAAAATATTTTGATAAATTACATTGCATCAAAAATGTTAGCACTCATTTATGTATTATCTAGGGTTAAAGAAATACTTACTTTATGTGTACTTATTTAATGTGGTCGCTCCAATTACAATGAAGCTACATCTATAACTCTGAACGGTGCCAACCAAAACTATTTCGAAAACTTTCCCATCAATGAATTTACAAAAGGATAGAAGGAAAATGCTCAATTCTCACTATTGATAGAAATAAATGCGCTTTTTCCTTGGCAACTTAGGTCCCGTGACCTCAGTAGTATAATATATATATATATATATATATATATATATATATATATATATATATATATATATATATATATATATATATATGACAGTATAATATAAAGTCATTCTAAAACAAAAGATAACAAAAGTTTTCCCCAAAATCTGCTAAAAACACAATAAATCACTTTATATCTATATAGAATTTCATATATTTACCTGTTGATACCTTAACTGAAGAATTACAGTAAATTCGTTTATATTCCTAAATTACAAGGCAGTATACTATAAATTAAACATTTCTGAATTGACATACTGAGGTCACGGGACCTAAGTGGCCAGAGGTAAACTATTCAGCAAATGTTCTTCACGCAATTCTGTCAATTTTCAGATGTTAAATTTGAACGTACGGTGCGGATACATAACAACTTGGTGCGATTTGAAGTGTAAAGTAAAAAAAGTATAATTTTTCTTCTGTCCTATTATAAATCTGATATAAATAAATTTTATAAAATTCACTGTATCAAAATTCAAATAGTACAAATTCGCCTTAATTTTAGACTGAATTGTCAACAAATACAATTTAGTAACTTTAAAGCGGCAACTCAACTATACTAAATCAAAAGACTCATAAAGCGCACGCGAACAGGTACTGATCTCCTACTGGTAGTTGTATACTGATGAAACTGGTCAAAACTGATGTTTTAATTGTATTTATATAAACGGTATGTTAAATTAGAATTTAAATCAATTGACGGATGATTAGGGACATACTGGATAACTCAAATAGCTTTTTAGAGTTAATATTATTATTTAGAAAATTCATGATTCTAACAAAAAGAACAAAAAGACAAGAACAAAAAGACATCTAAAATTTAATGTTCATAAATTTGAATTGAAATAGTTTGGATTATTTTCCTATTATATTGTTGAGTTAAGTGTATATGTCTAGTGCCCAGCACCATTCATAAATAAATGTGTTGCTGTTCAAACAGTCATATTTTAGCTTACTCATTGTTACTAGCTTGGCACACTAGCTGTGCGTAGGCGAAAACATAACCTCTCAAGTACCCTAACTATTTTATAATTTAAGAAAGATTTCTCAACTTCAAAGTTCATCTTGGACACAATGTTAGAAATTTGATTTTGACTAAATTAAGGAAGTTGGTAGAACTGGGTTGGTTTTGCACTTATTTGTTTTTAAATTATAAGGTAAATATGCTATAACTTTACTAATCGAGAACGTATGGTGATTCTACTGAACTAAATACTTTGTTGTGTTTACAGAAACAAACTATAAGCCACGAGTATTTTCTGGTGGACCACCCATTATTCAGGTGTATATGGAGTCAATTGGTAATTTTATAGGCATTTTCCAGACACATTTATTTCGTGGAGTGAAATATAATATTTTATTAATATTATATTTTAGGAATTTATATAAATCGTTGAATAATTCAGAAATTTAGTTTATGAAATATCTCAATATTCGCATCATTTTGTTATGTGTGCGGATAATCACGTACAAATCACGTACAAAAACCATCCCTAGTTAGCTCTAATTACAATGAAGCTAATGTAATTCGAAAACTTTCCCATCAATGAATTTACATGATAAGTTACGAATTTAGTGAAAGGTGAACATAAAGAATGGTGATTTGTTGGTCGATAGGATTATTATTCGGCCATTTTTGAACATCATTCTAGAAGAGCACTTCAACGTCGCCGAAACTGGAGTGGAGGCTAACTATTTAATATTTATAATATTCATAGGTTTCCTAAATTGACCAGGTATTTTATCATATTTCTCCACAACATGTAGGATGAACAGAAAAAATTTAATCTTAATATTATCTGTGGCATTATGCTACCAACTTCAGACATGAACTGTGTGAATGTTTATATCAAAATAATGAGTAAAAATTTAATTTAAGCTGGAGTGTATCTCATTTTCTTTTGTATTCATTTTTATATAAATATATATGATTATTTAGTTCAATAAATTTTTAATATGTTAACATTTCTGTTTAATTGCTCATCTGAAGTGGTAATTTTGATATACATTTCATGTCCTTATAATTGCAAAATGTAAGCTATCTGCATTATTATTTCGCTTCAACACAAATAGTTGTCTGCCGAAAACATATAAATACCGTCATGCAGTTAAATATAAGCTTCTGAGCATCAATAGTTCCGTGCTCAAATTCCTCTCGAAAGATTGTTACAAATTTGAGATTGAAATATTTACCATTATAACTTCTACAAGCATCATGTAGTCATGCTTCTTTTTGGTTTCTTTGAATTTATGCATTACTGTCACCGCTGTATCAAATTAACTTTACAATTTGACGATTATCTCTTTGAGAGACTAAATTTTCTTGAAGACTTCTTTTTAGTCTTTGTCTTGTGGGCTTTTTCAAAGTTTTTCTGTCTAGGCTTTGCGGGCACTTCTTTGATTGGAGATTGCGTGGCTACCTTCATCATTCATTTTTCGTGAAGGTAATCAAAGATTTTCCCGTAGCTGTCAGTATGTTTGAATTAAACATCACTGTCCGTTAGGGAGGCAAAGCGGTTGGCACTGGGTACTATATCGATCTTGCTATGTTTATATAGCTTTAATATAATATGCTATGTTAATATAGCTTTAATATTAATTGTAATAATTTTACAAGGATACTTTCTGTAAATGTAAATCTATTTTTAACTTTGTAACCTGTATTATTATTATAATTTAATATTTAATATTCACTCAACAGCTTACAGTACTGTATAAAACACAATTTTATTGGAATATATTATTTAAATAATTGTTTCCAATTGATTGAGTATTCACAACTTGCACCATATTGTTTTAGTTAAATCCAACTAATAAACCGAAATTCGATGGACTCTATATACTAATTGAATTGATGGTAGAATCAGCTATATTTAGATCAGCCATCCAAACCTAGCCCACAAATCCACCGGCTCCATCTGCAGAGCACGCTATACTGAGGTTTTAAACGCTAGCGTTTTAAATGTACAATTATACATATTCATATTCACCACTCGAGTCAAATGAACCTAATATTCCGCCAGAATATGAGTATTAACTGATTTTACTGTTTGAAACGAGTATATTTTAAATTATGCATCTGGAAACAGGATATGCTATATAGCCAGCAATAATACCATTAAAAGATCTATCATGCGAACTCTAGAAATTTACTGATTAAACTTCAGCTTTAATATTTATTAACGAAACATAATTACAAGTATAGCAATAAGATACAATACCAAAGAATTCTAAAGACTAATCAAAATATGTTAGCATTATACTTACATGCTATAATGATACAAATCCTTCATTAACAGTTCCAATAATTCCAGCTAATGTCTAATTAATATTATTATGTTTTAGTAAACATACATTTTATACTGTTAAGTTAGAACTAGAGGAAGCTGGAATAAATAATCCTGAAGGACTTAACGTTTATGAATAATCTGGTTAAGTACAATCATATATTATTTATGATATTTATATTGTAGAAGTAGAAACCGGACCAACGAGACTTCCAAACATAGTATTAATTGCAGGAATAATTGACAAATTATTAAGAATAACTTAACTCGATTATATTTTGTGTAACATGATTACATTACCAACATTATATTGAGTAGGCATGAAATTGAAGAATTTAAGCGATATAACAACAGAATTAGCATTCAAACTAATCATAGCCACACAACCTTGACTCAAGTATTCGCCTAATACCTAATAATATTAGATATTCACTACATTAGTTATAGTATTAATGAGTGTGATATTTCCCTGTGACATCTAGAACGATAAATTTACAAGCAAGTTCACAATATTAGTATTCGTGGATGATTGTTGTAATATATTGAAGAAACCTGAATTAACTGTTATTTTACTTCCAGTTTTTGAAATAATATTAACATTATTAATTTTTATATTGATAATACTGTTATCCAAGAGTATTGAACCATGTTATACTATTTATTATCCTAATTAAATTTTAATATTATAAAATTGTATTTGATTTTTGAATAATGGTATAAAATCAATCGAATATGAATTGTCTAATATGTTTATAAATGAGTTAATGGTCTCATAGTAAAAATCATAACTAAATACATGATCTCCACTAAAATTAGTAGAACTAATTGATATGGTATTAATTTAAATATCAAAATTATAGAAGAAATATGATTATTCGCAAATAATTTAGTCTTAATTTATTTAATGGGTTTACAGAATACATTAACCATTTGAATATTATTATCCTTCCATACAACATTACATTATGGACCAAACATTTGTAAAACTCGCACAGTTATACTAATTTATTGCATTTATATAATTTTCACCTAATGAAAATGAATATTGTATTTAAAAAGTATTGTTAGAATCTAATCCTAAGATTATTCCATACGCATATGTACTTGTAATATGAATAGATTACACAAACGAATTATTAATTTATAGCATCGAATATGATGAATTACCAAAAAATCCCCCTATTATTTATTTGCCGACGATTTTACTATTTTATAGACTTGAATTATTCAATAATATTTTACTGTTATAAATATCGCCAAAGAATCCACCAACTCCTTAGTGCGTTGTATCAATCTATATATAATTTAATATAACACCGACTATGTACACACTAGTATTTGAACAAATTCCAATAATACCACCCACTTGATTGCCACTTGCAGAAATATTACTATTTTAATAACTGATATTCAATACAGTTAAATTTGAACTCATGGCTATACTAATAATTCCTCCATTTTATACTCCATATTACTAACTGCTATTTATTATAAGTGAATTTTAAATAGTACAATTTAATGCCCACGTATTTCCAATTATTGAAGAAATAGCATCAGAATGCGTAGTTTTAATGTTTGATATTACTATTAATTCATCTAACAGAACTTATGGACTTTCATCCACAAAACCTAATACTAAACCAGAATATACTAAATATGTTACTTGAACATTTTAAGTTGCACTGATACTTTTTACTTAAACAGAACCATAAGATGTACCTATCATACCAAAAGCGTAAATCATAGAATTCTATAATTCTAATTATTAAATGAATAAATTAAAACATAAATTTTCAATTATAGTGTTAGTATTTGAGGATGTAAACCCTATTATTATACCATACTATGTGATATAGTCGGTGTTAAATATTTAATAACTATCTAAAACTAATTAATTTACTTATAGAGCGCTTTAGTTAATTAAATAATTTACTAACCCTCCAAAGCACATTTGATTATCTGTATCGTCAGAAAACACGTCATTGGCTATTTGAGAATAACTAGAGTTACCTAAAATAATAACAATATTCGAAATTTGAATTAAACTAGATGTAACATTACTTAATAAATACGAGGAATAACTGCCTACATTATACGCAGCTGGCAAGAAGTTGATATATGTGAGAGTTATTGTTGCAATATTGATATTCAAACTAATCATAGCCACACAACCTTGACTCAAGTATTCGCCTAATACCTAATAATATTAGATATTCACTACATTAGTTATAGTATTAATGAGTGTGATATTTCCCTGTGACATCTAGAACGATAAATTTACAAGCAAGTTCACAATATTAGTATTCGTGGATGATTGTTGTAATATATTGAAGAAACCTGAATTAACTGTTATTTTCCTCCCAGATATAGAGATTATGTTTACTTAATTGATTGTAATGGCGTTATTGTTTGACACCAGAGAACCGCTTGAAATAGTTTACACTCCGAGTTAAATCTTGATATTCACAAATATATTTTAGCTTTAAAACAAAGGATGAATGGTTGAAGAATATACATTATCCGAAATTTCAACTAAAGCGTCTTACAATACTGTGCTAAAAATAAAACCATTTGAAAAATTTGCTGAACTACTTACAGAATTCACCGTGGTTTAAATATCAAAAACAGTTGAAAATACAAGTTAGCTGCACATCTTAGAACTATTACTATAATATAATATATAATCGAATTTACAGGATCCGTTTACAACACTTTATCCACTTGGACACTGGCATACATTATTAACAACAGTTTATCCGATAATACTACAACTGCATCCAGTATTTATCAGAGCTGAATTGGTTGGACAAACGCATGAACCACTGGAAATATAAGCGTTTATGTTATCGCATGCGCAAGTTTTTTGTTTTAAAGTGGCTCCTGATGGGCAGCTGCAAACATTTGAAACGTTCAAGCTGTTTACACCACAGGTGCACGCTCCACTTGATATAAATGAACCTTGAGTTGAGCACGAACAAACACCATTAACATATTCCTAGCCAATGATTGGACAAGTGGCTAAAACGCAAACCCCGTTTACCATTTGTTTCCCACTGATAATACAGTTAATTATAACTTACAGTTCGTTTAAAGTAGCTTCATTGCTTTAAATAGACAAATTAACAGCAGGTAAGATTTAACTAGCAGAATTAATGTTAGTAGTTAAAGCGGTAAATTAATTTTACGCACATAAATTTAAAGAAGTAATATTATCGAATAATCTACGATCCAACACGGAGGTATTTGCAAATAGGTTAGCATCCGCTTTCGAGAAGTTGGAGATTATGTTTTGCTCAAGGTTAAAACTGATAGTGGCAATGTTGTTCGCAAGAAAGGTCGCATTGTTGAATATTCTTTGGTCCAAAACGGAAGTGTTGGTCATCAAGTTCTAGTCTGCTTTGGAATAGTTGGACATTATATAGTTTTCTAGATTTGTCGAGTTAGCGATCAAGTTGCTGTTCAGACTAGAAATTTACAAATTAAGCTGAGAAACTCCATTTGCAATAGTTGAAGACAATAAAGTGACATTGTTATATATTCTGTTATCCAAAACGCTTGCGCTAGATAAGGTGTTCGCTTCAGCTTTGGAATAGTTTGAGAGAATATAGTTTTCTAAGTTTGATGAGTTTGCTACCAGGTTGCTATTCAGTACATTAATTTATGATTATAGCGAGGAGACATCACCAGTGAGTTAGGATGACAAAGCAGTAACGTTGTTGAATATTCGTTGGTCCAATACAGAAGTGTTGAGCAGCAGACTACCTTCAGCTTTAGAATAGTTAGATAGTATATAGTTTTCTAGGTTGGTCGAATTTTACATCAAGTTACTGCTCAAGCCAGATATTTATGAAGAGAGATAAGAAACATTATTTGTGAGAGTTAAAGACAAAATACTAATATTCTCGAATATCATTTTGTCCAAAGCGCTTACATTAGATAGAAGATTCGCTTCGGCATAGGAAGAGTTGGAAACGACATAGTCTTCCAACAACGTCAAATTGATACCAATCTCACTTACTGCAGAGTTGATTTGACTTACTAAACTAAGCTCTAGCTGAGAAACATTATTTTATAGTTCTTAGACATGTTTCTGTATTGTCTCTATTTGATCGATATTAGTTTGTGTTTATATATTAATATTTGCTAGGGCGCTTAAGAGATTTATGCACTCAGTAATGTTTAATAGATATCCAGACGCGCACAAACATGTATTGTGAATGTATTCAAATGGAAATACGCACCTAAACATTCCACCATCAATCTAACTGTTCTCCAATGAATCTACACAGAGACCATACGCAATGTTAGATTATTCACAGATATCACAATTTAGAGTTTCTGATCCTACTACAGATATTGTCATCTCGTTCAGTCCAAATACTTTTATTGAGTCGACACACACGATAAACTAGTCGATTGTAACTGTGAAGTTAACTTAAATACTGGAAGCGATGTAACCGTTGGAATCGCTCGTAAGAAAGTCGTACCCGCTCAGCTTGCAGTTGTTAATGGAAAAATTTACTTGTTCTTATCCGATTACATTCACGAGTCCTGAAGATCGCTAGCTGGTTATTCTGTACTACACAAAACTTTAATACAAATGTACTTTCAACAGTGTTTCTAGAATTAATCCAGATATCTGTTATCCAGATGCTATGAATACAAGTGTAGACGTCAATACATGAATATCACAAGTGATACATACTAGTGCACCACTAATAACTTCGAACTATAAAGTTACATTTATAGACGAGTCGCTGATGGTTTGACTATTTATATTGAACCCGAACAACGCAAATACATTCACATCTACATTGTTTACATTCACATCTATAGAAGCTTGTTTCGTGGCCTCTGTTTGAATGAATAAATGCACGTTACTAGACTTTTGTGATAAATACAGATTATTTCGCAAGTTAATCTTGTTCAAAAAATTAGCCTTCTAACAAAAATTATACAAATTTTTGTTCACGACTAGGCTATTTAAACATGTTGCATGTTTTTAAAAAGATAATTGTTAGAATATAAGTGTTATAGAAGAAAGCATGTGGCTATATTTTAAGTAAAGTAACAAAAAAATTTCGTTATGCAATATTGCATAAACTTAACTGAAACATTCTTTAAGTTTATTAGATTCTTTCATGCAATGGTAGGTACCTGAATTTGAAGCCGCTTCACTTTTGTGAGTACTGGTTCTTCAAAAGCTGCTAATGATTTTAAAAAGTGAATATTATTTGTTGGCGTTATATATATTTACAAAATTGATCGTTTCAACTTCATTATTTATGAATATCTGGAAACATATTATTTTCTGTCTTAATAATCATGTTCATATTCTAAAGCTGCTTCAGTTCCTAAGTCTTGACTTTCATTCTCTGTGAACATGAATTTTCAGTTTGAAGCTTTATTATTTCGTTATGCAATATTGCATAAAGTTAACTATAGTTTCAATTTTATAGTGCGGATAGTCACTCGCAGGTAACAAGGAGAAAGCGAACTTAGCTGGAACGCGATTTCTCGCAGGTAGGTTTAACCGCCGAACGGCCGCTTTGGTCTAATCCATAAGGCTTCGCTAATTGGGGTTAGATATGTTCTCAACTAAGACACATTACCTAGCGATAATTCTTGAGCGTACTCGAATGACGGTTGTCCAAGCTTTCTACATTCTTCTAATATTTCGCCAATTACCGCTCGGGCGACTCGTGAAGCTGTGGTACCAGACGAAATTACAAATGCGGTCCAGAACTTACGCCTAATAGATCTTAATTTTGTTATTCAAAAGTAAATAAAAACACAGGTGTCCCAGTATATAATAGAATTTCGGGATTGAATACCATTGGCGCATTTACACTGAATTTGAATCCGCTACACGTTTGTGATTTAAAAACGAGAATTTAGTAAAACGGGCTGTAGTGTGGATTATAAAAACGAACTGGAAAATTGAGTACTGTCTCACCAGAACCACGGCCACTTGTCTTTTCCAAAATTGATATTCAAATTTGTATGTGCCGCTTTTGAACACTCCGACTCTAGTTCTAAAATATGGCTGGCCCTTTCGTTCCGGAACGCGGCGCTCTCCGCTGAATTACAGTGTAGTCCAGAGCGCATTGTAGGATGCAGTTCATCCGCTTGCATTCAGAAAGAGTTCGTGCGGACGACTATAGACCTACAGCCGGGAATAGCTTCTTTCCGAGAAACTAAAATATACTTGGAAAGCTGTTATCACTGTATCAATGCAGTCGCAAATAGTGGAACCGGCGGGCCAGCTGAAATACTCCGAGAATAGGAGGCAGTCTGAATGCACTGAATTGGCGGTAATATATTTTGAGTCGAAATACTAGTCCGCCCGACCATTTTGAAGATGGATAGTAACAGAGTTCGCAGTTGTACGCCATAATTTTAAGAACAAATGGACTGTAGTTCAACGTTGGTTTCGACCACATATTCTACATGACACGGTTTACTTTTGGACACGCCGTTTGCAGACATAATCACACCGCAAAAGCCTCCGAAGAAGCATTCACATGGTTGAATCCATTCTATACCACATACGCAGAATCGCAATGCAACAAGGAGAAAGCGAACTTAGCTGGAACGCGATTTCTCGCAGGTAGGTTTAACCGCCGAACGGCCGCTTTGGTCTAATCCATAAGGCTTCGCTAATTGGGGTTAGATATGTTCTCAACTAAGACACATTACCTAGCGATAATTCTTGAGCGTACTCGAATGACGGTTGTCCAAGCTTTCTACATTCTTCTAATATTTCGCCAATTACCGCTCGGGCGACTCGTGAAGCTGTGGTACCAGACGAAATTACAAATGCGGTCCAGAACTTACGCCTAATAGATCTTAATTTTGTTATTCAAAAGTAAATAAAAACACAGGTGTCCCAGTATATAATAGAATTTCGGGATTGAATACCATTGGCGCATTTACACTGAATTTGAATCCGCTACACGTTTGTGATTTAAAAACGAGAATTTAGTAAAACGGGCTGTAGTGTGGATTATAAAAACGAACTGGAAAATTGAGTACTGTCTCACCAGAACCACGGCCACTTGTCTTTTTCAAAATTGATATTCAAATTTGTATGTGCCGCTTTTGAACACTCCGACTCTAGTTCTAAAATATGGCTGGCCCTTTCGTTCCGGAACGCGGCGCTCTCCGCTGAATTACAGTGTAGTCCAGAGCGCATTGTAGGATGCAGTTCATCCGCTTGCATTCAGAAAGAGTTCGTGCGGACGACTATAGACCTACAGCCGGGAATAGCTTCTTTCCGAGAAACTAAAATATACTTGGAAAGCTGTTATCACTGTATCAATGCAGTCGCAAATAGTGGAACCGGCGGGCCAGCTGAAATACTCCGAGAATAGGAGGCAGTCTGAATGCACTGAATTGGCGGTAATATATTTTGAGTCGAAATACTAGTCCGCCCGACCATTTTGAAGATGGATAGTAACAGAGTTCGCAGCTGTACGCCATAATTTTAAGAACAAATGGACTGTAGTTCAACGTTGGTTTCGACCACATATTCTACATGGCACGGTTTACTTTTGGACACGCCGTTTGCAGACATAATCACACCGCAAAAGCCTCCGAAGAAGCCTTCACATGGTTGAATCCATTCTATACCACATACGCAGAATCGCAATGCAACAAGGAGAAAGCGAACTTAGCTGGAACGCGATTTCTCGCAGGTAGGTTTAACCGCCGAACGGCCGCTTTGGTCTAATCCATAAGGCTTCGCTAATTGGGGTTAGATATGTTCTCAACTAAGACACATTACCTAGCGATAATTCTTGAGCGTACTCGAATGACGGTTGTCCAAGCTTTCTACATTCTTCTAATATTTCGCCAATTACCGCTCGGGCGACTCGTGAAGCTGTGGTACCAGACGAAATTACAAATGCGGTCCAGAACTTACGCCTAATAGATCTTAATTTTGTTATTCAAAAGTAAATAAAAACACAGGTGTCCCAGTATATAATATTAGAATTTCGGGATTGAATACCATTAAGGCATTTATTAATTGAATTTGAATCGCTAAGAATGTTTGTGATTTAAAAACGAGAATTTAGTAAACGGGCTGTAGTGTGGATTATAAAACGAACTGGAAAATTGAGTACTGTCTCACCAGAACCACGGCCACTTGTCTTTCCAAAATTGATATTCAAATTTGTATGCCGCTTTTGAACACCCAACTCTAGTTCTAAAATATGGCTGGCCCTTTCGTTCCGGAACGGCGCTTCCGCTGAATTACAGTGTAGTCCAGAGCGCATCAGGTGGGATGCAGTTCATCCGCTTGCATTCAGAAAGAGTTCGTGCGGACGACTATAGACTCACAGCCGGGAATAGCTTTTCCGGGAGAAACTAAATATACTTGGAAAGCTTGTTATCACTGTATCAATGCAGTCGCAAATAGTGGAACCGGCGGGCCAGCTGAAATACTCCGAGAATAGGAGGCAGTCTGAATGCACTGAATTGGCGGTAATATATTTTGAGTCGAAATACTAGTCCGCCCGACCATTTTGAAGATGGATAGTAACAGAGTTCGCAGCTGTACGCCATAATTTTAAGAACAAATGGACTGTAGTTCAACGTTGGTTTCGACCACATATTCTACATGACACGGTTTACTTTTGGACACGCCGTTTGCAGACATAATCACACCGAAAAAGCCTCCGAAGAAGCCTTCACATGGTTGAATCCATTCTATACCACATACGCAGAATCGCAATGCAACAAGGAGAAAGCGAACTTAGCTGGAACGCGATTTCTCGCAGGTAGGTTTAACCGCCGAACGGCCGCTTTGGTCTAATCCATAAGGCTTCGCTAATTGGGGTTAGATATGTTCTCAACTAAGACACATTACCTAGCGATAATTCTTGAGCGTACTCGAATGACGGTTGTCCAAGCTTTCTACATTCTTCTAATATTTCGCCAATTACCGCTCGGGCGACTCGTGAAGCTGTGGTACCAGACGAAATTACAAATGCGGTCCAGAACTTACGCCTAATAGATCTTAATTTTGTTATTCAAAAGTAAATAAAAACACAGGTGTCCCAGTATATAATAGAATTTCGGGATTGAATACCATTGGCGCATTTACACTGAATTTGAATCCGCTACACGTTTGTGATTTAAAAACGAGAATTTAGTAAAACGGGCTGTAGTGTGGATTATAAAAACGAACTGGAAAATTGAGTACTGTCTCACCAGAACCACGGCCACTTGTCTTTTCCAAAATTGATATTCAAATTTGTATGTGCCGCTTTTGAACACTCCGACTCTAGTTCTAAAATATGGCTGGCCCTTTCGTTCCGGAACGCGGCGCTCTCCGCTGAATTACAGTGTAGTCCAGAGCGCATTGTAGGATGCAGTTCATCCGCTTGCATTCAGAAAGAGTTCGTGCGGACGACTATAGACCTACAGCCGGGAATAGCTTCTTTCCGAGAAACTAAAATATACTTGGAAAGCTGTTATCACTGTATCAATGCAGTCGCAAATAGTGGAACCGGCGGGCCAGCTGAAATACTCCGAGAATAGGAGGCAGTCTGAATGCACTGAATTGGCGGTAATATATTTTGAGTCGAAATACTAGTCCGCCCGACCATTTTGAAGATGGATAGTAACAGAGTTCGCAGTTGTACGCCATAATTTTAAGAACAAATGGACTGTAGTTCAACGTTGGTTTCGACCACATATTCTACATGACACGGTTTACTTTTGGACACGCCGTTTGCAGACATAATCACACCGCAAAAGCCTCCGAAGAAGCATTCACATGGTTGAATCCATTCTATACCACATACGCAGAATCGCAATGCAACAAGGAGAAAGCGAACTTAGCTGGAACGCGATTTCTCGCAGGTAGGTTTAACCGCCGAACGGCCGCTTTGGTCTAATCCATAAGGCTTCGCTAATTGGGGTTAGATATGTTCTCAACTAAGACACATTACCTAGCGATAATTCTTGAGCGTACTCGAATGACGGTTGTCCAAGCTTTCTACATTCTTCTAATATTTCGCCAATTACCGCTCGGGCGACTCGTGAAGCTGTGGTACCAGACGAAATTACAAATGCGGTCCAGAACTTACGCCTAATAGATCTTAATTTTGTTATTCAAAAGTAAATAAAAACACAGGTGTCCCAGTATATAATAGAATTTCGGGATTGAATACCATTGGCGCATTTACACTGAATTTGAATCCGCTACACGTTTGTGATTTAAAAACGAGAATTTAGTAAAACGGGCTGTAGTGTGGATTATAAAAACGAACTGGAAAATTGAGTACTGTCTCACCAGAACCACGGCCACTTGTCT